>JARHVA010000423.1:2662500-2965000 GCA_037957365.1 Torreya grandis | reverse complement strand
GGAAACAATAATTATTATCCTAACAAAAAGCATGTACCCAAAAAGGACATAAATGTGGTATCAAACTCTACTAAATCATCCTACATTGATCTTAGTAACCTTGATTCCTCATCTAAAAGTTGACATCCTAAAGTATCATCTCATTTCATAATCAAATACAAAGGTTATGGAGAGTATGTGATCAAAGATGCTTTTCACATTGCTAAACTTCCTAAATCACCTAAATCCCATGGTAGGCCCAAAATTATGTGGCATAATAAAGATAATTATTATCAAGTGGGGCATCTATATTTTTATATAAATGGTTTCTTGGATCATGAACAAGTTAGCAATTATGGGGGCTCTAGTTATAAAGTGATGGCTTTGCTTCATGTTATCAGAGTAATAGATATCCCATCCTAAATAAAATAATGGAACACCTTGATTAAAAAGGAAAATGATTAATGGAAAGTGAAAAAGTATTTTTTGATCCCATAACCCATAATAAATAAAAATTAATGAGTTTTTGGATACAAACCAACTGAGGGTGATGCCTCATATCTCAAAAGTGATGACATTATGATATATAATGATGATTATGTTAAAAATGACATAGAGTCCTATTATAGAATATACAATTAGAATTATGACACAATTATTGTGGCACTAATTTTTTCCTTACCATCCATCTTAAACTTCATTATCCCAAACTCATCGACTGAGATCAATAATATTGCATACCATTAGAAGAGTTTCATAATGATGAGGCTATTGTAGATTTTTTAAGACTTAGAGATGATTTCACACTTGGGTACCATAAAAAAGGATTTGAAATTAACTTGGACACCACTAAATACTTTGGATAGCATGTGGATTTCCTTAGTCAAAAAAATAAATAAAATCAAGAATTAATGTCCTCTAGTGAAAACCCCTATGAGGCTCTATTGGACAGTGAAGAAAGTAAAAACAAAGACATGTTCAGTGGTGAAAACCTATTAGAGAAACCAATAAATGGGGAAGTATAGTATATTCATTAATAATCACATAATCCTAACAGTTCCACAATATTCAAATTTAGAGTAGATAATAGTCCTTTTGAGAAACAAACATTTGAATAATTGGCACATGAATTTTTAGAAACATTTCAAAATTGGCCTTTACTTGAGATGAGTGATTTGGATTCTTACTTTATGGTTGAGCTCAACCAACTAGTTGAACCATAATCAAAATAAGAAAATAAAATGATTTTGGTGCCCACAATATTAGAATATGGTTCCATGCTACTTATAAAATACATTATCGATGTTAATGTTAGTACTAAAAATAATCCACAAATTATCAAGATTATATCATCTTTTATAGAGGAAGAATGTGATTTCATCATCAATATCATCAAATAATTCATTTACATATTTTCATGGTCTTATGTAGATATTATTGGATTGGACCCATGTTTAGTGATCCATCATCTTGTCATACATCCTAATGCCAAACCGATCAAACAAAAGTTAAATAAATTGCATCCATGTATAACAGTATTGGTCAAGACATAAATTGATAAACTCTTATAATTAGGATTCATAATTCCCATTATTTTTTTAGAGTGGATTTTTAACATAGTCACTATAATCAAGAAGCCAATCAACATTCACCTATGTACAAATTTATGTGATATTAACAAATCTTGTCCTAAAGATGATTTCCCATTGACAAATATTGATATGATTATCAATTGTATATTATGGTTTGAAATGATATCACTTATATATGAATTTTATGGATATAATAAAATTAAAATAACAACCAAAGATCATAAAAATATAACATTCAACACTCTATGGGGGATGCTTTGTTACTAGGTCATGCATTTTGACATAAATAATGCATGTGATACTTATCAACAAAAAATGACTATCATAGTCCATGACATGATACATGACATTGTGGAGGATTATGTAGATGCAATTTTATGTAAATATAAAACCCATGTAGGACATCCAAAAACCTTGTGAATAATCTTTGAATGAATTAGAGAATACACGGTGTGCCTCAATCCTAAAAAGCATTTATTTAGTGTTACATTTAAATAATTATTGGGATTCATTATTTCTAAGTGAGGTATCGAAGTAGATCAGCCAAGGTTAAGGACATAACAAAAAATACCTCCCACATCAAATATAAAACAACTACATAGTTTATATGGAAATATTTAGTCTATTTGCAAGTTTATTTCATTTCACAACTAGTTGATCATTGCCAGTCCTTACACACCTCTTGAAAAATGGCACCGCCTTTCAGTGGAATAATGATTCTCAAAAGTCATTTGAAAAATTTAAGAAATATTTGGATAATCCAATAGTACTAGCCCTTCTAATGCCATGGAAGCCTTTTTTGATTTACAACTTCTTGAACACTTGCATCCACCCCTCCCTAAATGTGTAATGGGTTACATACTTTTTCTTGGTTTTGGTTAAAATGAAACAAGTTTTCATTAAAATCATCATCAAATATTATGTTATTACTAGCTCAACTTCATGTATAGCAAGGCATGTTTATGATCTTCATTTTGAATCAAGGTTAGATTCAATTTGGATTAATTTTGATTTGATTTCAAATTTATATAAGGACTTATGTGTTACTTATTCAATTCAAATTGAAGTTAAATTTTGGATTAGAAATCAATTTTTTATTTAACTTGCCTTATTTTCAAATTGAATGCCTTGCATGAAATAAGATGCTTCAATGTTTGATCTTGGTTTGATTATTGATTTTTGATGCTTGAAAATTTAATTTTGCTTGATACCTTAACCTTAGGACCTTTGATTACATCTTGATGTTATTTTTAAATAAAAAAGATGTTTGATTAAGTTTCAATGTGATCTTTAAGTCCAAAGGGATACGTGATTATGTATTAAGGATGATTTTAAAATGTTTGAGTTAGAATGGGCATTTTAACATTTAACTTATTTTCAAAATGATGTGTGATATGTGGTTTGAATTATGTCTTTGGATGTTCTTATTCTAAAATTATATGCTTGACCTTAGTCCTTGGATCTTGGATTGGTTTTAATTTTGATTTTAACTTGGTTTAAGTAAACTTACACTTGATCTTTGATTTTAGTTTGACGTGAATCAAGATTGAACTTTGAAATTTGATATAAGAGTTAAATTCAAATTCGTTTGACCTTGACTTAAGTTGACTTTGCCTTGACTTTTATTTGAATTAAGTTGAATTTTAATTGAATTGGATTTGACTTAATTTTAATTTCTAATTACCTTTCTATCTAATTTTATATCTATCTAATTACCTTTGAATCTTTCATGGATGAAATTAAGTTAAGGTCAATTCACTTTCGAATTGACTTCCTTTGACTTACTTATATTTGTCCCATTAGGCATGCCATATTTATATATCAAAAATAAATTCATTAGTATATGAAATTATTATTGTAATACAAAACAAAATCACATGCATTCTAGTAAAAAAATTTAAAACTAATATACATTGAAAGAGTTATCTCAATAAAAAAATCAATCAAATGTTATATCTTGTATCTTACCAAGACAAAAAATCTCCTTCTTTGGATTGGATATTTCTTAAAGGATGAAGTTTAAAAGGTATCACAAGGTGTGTGAGAAATTTGGTGACACATCCTATTGTACAATTAATGATTTAGATCATGGACTATGATGGGAATTGAAACTTTATATGAATATTTAATAACACTTTATTGTCACTTGAAATCTTATGGAGAATGGAATGTGGCCCTTATATTTATATATTTTTAGGATAAATTATGATTATTGATCTTGGATGAAGATCAATGGTGGATAATCAATCCTACAATGGAAAATGAAAATTTAATGTAATGATATGGAATGTGTAAGATAAGTCATTTACTTATAATTTAGTGTGATTTGCACATGGATTTATTTTTGACATTGATTTCACACCTTCTCTTTTGAATTAAATTTGCATTGGAAATGGGTGCAAGTTTAGTATTTTTTAATGGGTGATGATGGGGGAAATTATGATTTTTGATTTATGAAACTAGGGATATTTAAAATTCCATGGATTTTCCCATTAAGAAGATATTAGTTAACTAATCAAATTTAATTTGTTAATTAAATGTGACTAGGAATGATGTTCTCACCTTTGTAATGTTCCCTCTTGAATGATATTTAAATTTAATTGAACGAGGTGACATTAACAAAGAAACCAATTGACTCAAAATGTTGTTAATTTTGATGTCATAATGTGGTGTATTTTCTGAATTAAGGATGTGTTGTCATGATTTGAGATAAGTTGGTAGTTATCTTAATGATTTTGGGTGATTGAAAGATTTGTGCTTGAATTGTTTGTTGAAGAAAAAAATTGGTTCAATGATAAGTGATGACATAAAATTGGAAGAAATGAAGTGTATACATTTTCACCCTCTTTGAAAGGGCACTATGAGACACTTTTGAAGTAATGTCTTTTCAAAGAATGAGAAAAAAAATGGTCACGCAAGGATGCCCCAAGTGATGTGATAATGATTGAAGAATAATGTGATCACATTTGGTGGTTCTTAAAAAGGACCACTAAAAAAAAGATTCATATGTATATATCAAAAGGAAATTCATTGGTATATGGAATTGTTAGTGTAATAAAAAACTAAAACTTATGCAAGCTACTAATCAAAATTCATAACTAATATACCTCAGAAGAGATATCTCAAGGAAGGAAGTAATCAAATGTTATACCTTGTATATTACCAATATTAAAAATCTCCTTCCTTGGATTGGATTTTGCTTAAAGGATGTGGTTGTAAATGAATGCACAAGGTGCATGGATAATCTGAGGACACTCCATTTACATAATTTATGATTTTGATGATGGAATATAATGATAATTGAATCATTTTATGGCTATTTAGAAACAATTAATTATCATTTGAAAGCTTATGGAAATGGAAGGTGACCATTCCATTTATATATTTTTAGGATCAATTATGACCACTGATCTTAGATGGAGATCAAGAGTGGAGAATCAATCCTATAATGAAGATGAGAATTTGATGTTATGACATGGAGTGTTTAAGATAAGTCATTTGTTTTGGATTTAATTTGATTTTCAAAGGGATTATTTTTAACCTTGATTATACACCTTCCATTTTGAATTAATTTTGCATTGGAAAAAAGTGCAAGTTTATTATTTTATTTATTGCCAAGTGCATGGATGATGTGAGAAATTATGATTTTTGATTTATGAAAATATTTTTTTTGTAAATTCCAGGGATTTTGCCATTAGGAAGATATTAATTATCTAATAGAAATCAATTTTCTAATTAAATGTGATTAAGAATGATGCAACCACATTTTTAATGTTCCCTCTTGATTAATCATTTAATTTAATTAAACCAAGGTGACATCAACAAAATAACCAATTGATTTAGAATGTGTTTGAAAAATTGGATAATGTGGCATAGTGTATTTTATGAATTAGGGATGTGTCATCATGATTTGGGATAAAATTTATAATTATCTTGAAGATTTTGGATGATCAAAATATTTGGGCTTAAATCATTCATTGAAGCAGGAAATTAGTTTGATGATCAGTGATGACATGAAAGTTGAAGAAATGAAGTGTCTACATTTTATACCTCTTTGAAAGGGAATTATGAGACAGAAGTAATTTTTTTAAAATAATGATAAAAATTAAAAAAATGGGCATGCAAGTATGCCTTAGTGATGTGATAATGATTAAAAAATGATATGATCATATTTGGTGATTCTTAAAATGAACCACTTAAAATGGGCTCACAACGCTACATAGATGAAAATCATGTGCCTAATATGTCCCCTCTATTGAGTGGATGGAAATAAAATTTGATGGATAACTCTCAAAATGAAGGAAATAGGACAAAACACAATAAAAGAGGTCAAGAAATGGAACAAATAGGCAAAAATAGGAAGAAAGATGGTGAAAGGATCCAAAAATAGGCCTCTCAAAAATAAAAAGGATGCACCAGGGGTAAAAATTTGAAATTGGGGATATAAATAAACCCTTTAGGGGGTGAAAATAGTTAATTTTCACCCTCCTTCCTTTGAATTCCTGAGCTCTAGATTTATGCGTGAGACCTACAACTATCATGTCTCGTATTCTAATGACCTCAAAGGACTAGAACACTTGTAAGTGAAATGAAAATTTTAAAATTTTATCATTTAATAATAGTAATGATAGGTCAAATTAGCACGCATGGAGATTTCACTATGAATAAAATTTTATTTGTGGTAGAATCACCCACAAAAGTGGTGAGATCATGGACAAAAATGACAAAATTGAGAATAGATGAGTGAAATTGATAAAAATGTTTAAACTATAGGACTAAATGGTGAAATCATTAGATGTGTGTCAATATCGCTTAAATGGTAAAATTATAATTGAGTGCCAAAATTTACAAAATGGTGAGAACATTATACCAAATGGTGGAAACATCCCTAGAGTAGTGAAAACATGGTTGGACTAGGGAAAATGTTAGACATATGATATGGTGGTGGAATCACCTAAAAATGGTGAAATCACTCTATGTAGTGGAGAAATCACTCTAAATAATGATGAAATCACCAAAGATGATGACTTAGATGGGTTTTATTTATATATTATTTGATTTAAAGTTTTGTTTTAGCTAATTTAGATGATTATACTGATGTTTATGACGAAAATATTATCACATGATGGGTAGGTGAGTGAAAATGATAGAAAATGACTAAGTGTGATAATCAACATTGATTAAGAGAGTGTGTGTATGCCATCACAACATAGGATCATCATTCACATATCCTGAGTGGGCCACATATATATAGATGAATGCATTGGACTATTAGAGGTTGTGGGACTATTTTATTTGGCTTAGATGCCTATGATATAATTAGATCAAAAACTACTCACCATTTTGGCTAAGCAATGGTGTGCATAGATGAGTACCTTCTACTTTCTAATTGGGGAGGTTACTATGACATTGGAGGACATATGGAGGATCCTACACATCCCTATTTATGGTTAAGCCTTAAAATTATAGGCATAAGGATGAGTGGCTATGTTGGAGAGCTTTATTATGATGACAAATGTTGTTTTGAGGGATAGGCTAGTTGACATAGATGCACTAGTAACAGAGCCAATGATTGATAGGGAACCCTTGATCCTTTTGGACATTGTGAGTGGATTTTTTCTACCTAGCAAGAGTGGCTGATTTTTACATATGGGAATCAAAGGATTTATCATAAATATATATGAGGACATAACTACATTTTCCTAGGCCTCCATAATGCTTACATAATTATATAGAGATCTATGCATGGTTGTATAATAGGTTAGATAGAGTATTATGTCATCCACCCTTCATCAGATATGGTCATGGAAGCACATGGATATTGAGAGATATTCTATATAGAGGATACATAGGTCACATGATGATCATTTAGCATATGGTTGGGTGATTATCATAGGATGTTAATGAGGGTATATAAGAAACCTTATTTTTCACCACCATTTTATTAATGAGTTGACTGACTGAGATATGATTTGGAGACCCCATATACATACATAGTTTAGATGGATAGAGGATTGATTATACATTATTTATGACCATTATTTGTTATATCATGGGCCAGCATGAGTGTAAAGTAGAGAGATATCAATTAGATTAGTTGTAACATCAGTTTAGATTTTAGCATGAGGTGATATATGGTCCTCATTATTTTGCACATATTTCCTAGGAGACTAGTTATTGGGGTCTACTAGTGCCTATAACATACATGATTACTAGCTGGGTGATGGGAGAGGAAGTAACATAGGATTGTCTTCAACTCTAGAGGTAGAAATGCATCTAGGAGATTGGTGTGAGTCTATAGAGATGGTGATGGGGATAGATGATAGACTTAAGTCCAACACCATGTAGAAATGGATGTGGATACTATAGGGGATGGATAGGGGAGACTACATGTGAGTATTATCCTATAATCCCAAGAGTATGAATGATTGGTCCCTCTATATATGATAGTTCATATAAATTATGCTATTATTGTTTATGAATTATTTCATGTAGGTAAAACCATACTTTATATATGGAAACCAAAAGAGAAAGAAGGATTGACATGACCATCACATAGATAAGAGTGGGGACTAATGATGGGGATGGGTCATCTACACCTAATAGGTCAATTGAGGACTAGGCCATGATTTATAGACTACAAGAAGAGATTATAGCTAGGGTGTCTAAGATATTAGGTTTAGAGTAGTTATTAGCCCACTACAATATTGTTGGATTGATTTAAGATCTTTAAATGTCATAGATTACATAAAAACCCTAGGATAGGTGAGGGTAATTATGTAAAGCAAAAGTGGGATTCATTAATGTTCATTAACTAATTCATTATCCAAAAATTACAAAGGACGTACATTATATAGTGAGATATTAGGTCACCATAAAGGTAATAAATCAACTCACAATTAGAAAACACATTAACTGTGTGGTCCCATAATAACCTTAAAAACCATAAGCAAGATTACTAAAAATCATGCATGTAAAACTAGAAGTGGGAAAAATCCTACACTAATACCCCCTAAAGTGTAGCTTAGGTTGTAAAATAATTGGGTCCCAATAAAAAGGCATGATGAGGTACCCAAGCATAATACAACTCACATAACATGGAGAAAAGGAGAAAACATATAGGATAAAAATCCTCTCCTAAAATAAATCAAAGAAGATAAGGGAGATAAAAATATCCACTAGAGTCTACAACTACATGAATTCATCTAATATCCTAAAATAGAGTTCTTGAAGGTGACTGTGGATCATAAATAGATGTAGTGAATAGTGGATTACCCTAGAACAATGAATGAGTATACCAAGATCCTGATGGATCTTTAACCAAGGTGTGATTCCTATCCAGGGAAATTTTATCCTCATGTAAGGTATGAGGGAAAACTAATCTATATAATGATGGTGAAATAAGAGTGGAGGTAATAAAGGACTACTAAATGCCCTAAAATTATGGTATAGACTACTTGATGTCTAATGTGTCATATATCAATATACATGTTTCCTATAATGTCTAAAGTGGACCATAGCTAGATTGATTAGGAAATAAATTCTTAATATTTGAAATATGATAAGGAGTTGGTAGAGGTGTGTCCCCATCATCGTTAAAGTCATTTGCATTATGAGAAGAGTAATCAATATTAGAGGTATGCTCAAGCTAAGAAGTGTCATCAAGCTTAGGTGAGTCAGAAGAATAAGAATCTAAAGGAGAGTTAGGAGCAAGGTTTGAGAAGTTATAGAGTTGAGTCTGATGATCAATCATTAGCACTGCTAATATAATGTCACTATGTAAATCTCTAACATACACTAAATCTAAAATGAACTCAACTCACATGTCTAAACTAAGGTGAGTGATTTATTAAACTAATAGGAGATTAGTTGAAAGTGAGGGAACAACATTATTGAATGTTCCACCATTCACTTCAATAGACCCTCTCTCAAGAATATTTTTAGAAGTGTCATCACCCAACTTTATAGAGGACATGTCACATGGTTCTAAGGAACTAAACTCCATCTGTCAAGAGGCCATGTGATGTGAAACACCAAAGTTAATGACCCATGTAGGACTCTATGGTAGAAATTAAACTAGGGCCTTGTACATTTCTTTCCCATTACTATTATCTTTTTCCTTTTCTTTACCATGGTCATTTCCTTTAGAGGACTCATGGGTTGATAAATTCTGAATGGTAGAATCAAGGACACAGATGTTGTGATTATAGAGCATCTTAGTTAGTTGGTCAATTTTCTTCTTCAAATATTTACTTTCATCATGATTTCCTAAGAAAAACCCACATTTTATCTAATGTTTCTTAGGCTTAGAACTAAAAGAAGAGGTCTCATGGTTGGATTTGTAGGAGGGAGGATTTGCATCCTTCTCTTGATTCTTTTTGTTTTATTTCTTTTCTCTATTATTTGAATCCTTCTCTTTCTTAGAAAAGAGTGCATGATATTTTGAGGACTTCACTATGCCCATCTATATTAAATAATCTTGCTCTTGAATCAAGTTAGAAACAAAGGTATCTAAAGAAGGCATCTTCCATGTAGCCCCAAGAGCTCTTTTTATGGCATGGAAAGTGGACATAGAAATAGAATAGTCTAGACCTAGCTTGGAGAGTACTGATAGAATAAGTTGATCATCTTTATTATCTATTCCACATTATTTTAACTAAAACCTAAAATATTTTAACTTAGTGAAGAATTCTTGTAGTGGGTCAAAGTCAGCCCAACTCAAATTGATGAGTTCAGTCTCTAGTTCATGACCTCTCATCACATTCTAATTCCCAAAGATTTTTTCCAATGTGGTCCATACTTAATTTGGTGTTTTATTAGATTCAATGTGAAAACATAAGTCAAGAAATATATACAAACTAAGATAGCCATGTGATTGATCACATTTGTTAAATCATTTATTTTATCTTCATCTAATTTAGGTTCAATTTCCTTGTTCATAGTAATCCTATATAATCCTTATTTTCTTATATCAAGTATCACATTGCTTTTCCATTCATGATAATTAAATACCATAAGAGGAGGAAATGACCAATGATTTTACATGATAAAATAAAAGAGGTTATTTCAAAAATTAAATAATAAATTTATAAAATAGAAGTACATAACACCACACAGTACCTACTTATGACTATTAGAGTGACCTCCCCTTAAGTTGAAAATACAAGATGTCAGACAACTAAAAATGCATCTCGAGTAATTGTGTATAAGTGTGAAATATTAGAGGTATATTAGACTCAATTGATAATGTGTCTAAGAGTGCATTATTTCCTTTGAAGAAACAAAAAATGTAACCAATGTATAGAGCTCAAAACTAAAAACTTTTGAATAAGATGACACTCAAATATGAGATATCAATCAAAATTTATAGCTATTTTAAAATTTGCTTGCATGAAAATTTTAATGGCAAATAGTGGTGGAAATATAGATCAACTTCCCCAAAGGAAATTTTTATGCATAAACTTTCAAAATAAAAATTTAAGCCTCTTTTGATCAAAAATTAAGCATTTTTGGGTTAGAAGTGACCATGGGCTTAATTTCCATATAACCAAGGGTTAAAGGCTAAGATGGGTGATTACCTTATGTGACCACACTATATGACTAGTGGCTAAGGCTTATTGTGGGTGATCTCCTCCTCCCACTTTTGATTGATGTGGGAGTAACATCATCCAAAAAATACACTAATTTTGAAATAAATAGTGTAAAAAACATAGTGTTAAATTTGAAAATTACACACACGTCATAGGGTTTATAAAAAGGATAAAAGACTTATAGGTGGTGAAGTCAAATTGACATACTAGTAAGGTCAACACAATTTTATAGGGGTGTATGCACAAGGGCTAAACCTGATAGTGATATGTGCACAATGGGCAAAACTCAATGACAATACTTTTAGGGTGGCCAAAACCTAAAAGTAGTACTATCATGGTGGTCAAAACCCAAATTATATGTAATTAGGGGTTACAATACCCAATGGAGGTGTTGACATAGGCATCAAAACTTGATAGATGTGCAAATAGGGGGTCAGAACTTGGGGGTCCAAAACTTGATAGAAATGTGGACAAGGGTTGTGGGACCTGATGATAGTACCAAAAAAAGTCATAAGACCTAACAATCATGCTAATATGGGGTTAAAAACCTAACATATGTGTAGGTATGGGGATGGATCCTATGATGTGCTTCATTAATGGTGAACACCTACCAAACTATCAAAATTGCCTATTGGGTTTGGAAAACTTGTTGAAGTTCAAAAAATGCCCAGATTTGTAATTTTATAGTAGCCTCTACAAAATCTACCAAGAACCCATTTGAAAATTTAAAAAAACTATAAATATATACCTAATTTCAGACCCCTTTAGTATTAAAATGCATGAAATATTTGAAAATCCCTCAAAACCCTCAAAATGGTAGAAAATCACTGTCATAGATGTACGTCAAGTCTATAGTATATATTAGGGTTTTGATGCCTTTTGAATCTAATGGCACTATCTATTTTTGATAGGAGACTCTGGCTATATAGTTTGCATAAATTTTCTTGAAATCCCACCAAACATATGAAAACCAAAAAATAAAGAAAGATACTAGGAATAATTGCATGTAGAATATCTCACCAAGGATTTTTAAATGGAAAACTAGTTGTCATATTAGATATCTAATAACATGTTAGATTTCTCCAAGATATCTGAACATCATAGATTTCACAAAAACCCTAGGATAGGTGAGAACAATAATGTAGAGCAAAAGTGAGCTTTATTAATGTTCCTTAGCTGATTCATTAGCCAAAAAGTATAAAAGAGGTACATTTAATAGTGAGATATTAGTTCACCATAAAGGTAATGAATCAAATAATAATTATAAAACACATTTTGTGTTCCCCTAATGACCTTAATGAACCTAAGCATGTTGGATAACAACTGTGTAGGTAAAACATGAAGCAGGAAAAATCCTACAGTAACAAAGATTAGTTGGTAGGGGCTCAGTGGGAGACCATTATAATACAATCATTAATCATAGATTAAGACACAAATATAGGACATTGAGGTCACAATTTTCTCAAAATATCATGATTTAGGCACATCTAGTAGTAAGAGATATAGATGTGGCCACATTAATAACAGAGCAAGAAACACACTACATAGATACCCATAGACTTCACAAAGAGTGAGATGCTACTCAATAAATAGTTACACAATAGATTCTTACCAATATTTTATTAGAGATCATGCAAGTAAATAATGAGGATGGATATTACAAATGGTTATATGAGAGTGTTGTGCCATTGAGTCATAGGGAACCATCATTTGAAGATTATAGTAGCTAGATATCTGGCTGATATTTTAGGACACACTAGATATCTACCTCATATAGATCAATATGATAATTGAATCCATAGATAAGATTAATGGGACCATTGTATATGAAACTAACATGCAACATAGGTTAGCTTTCACATCAGGATAGCCCTAGGCCTAGATCACCTCATAGGAGTCACCTCTAATGTAAGACCCACAACCTAAAATCAAAATTGATATTCCTGAATCCTCTATCTAACCTTGAATTTAGTACCAATTACATCCATAATCCCCTACATTTTCTTAAAAATATTTCAAAAGGCCATACCTAAAATCTTGGTATGAATGCTCTTTGTAGTCATAATAACATGAGTAAAAATGGCAAAATCATTATGGATAGTGGTAGAAATGTAAATATTCTACAAATCTAACATTTCCTATGGATTATAAAAAATGATTTGTTGAATAGATAAAATGTAATGTAATTATTAGAATCAATTTTATATTTTTGAAAGTGTTCTCTATTTGTTTGACTATTTTTTAGGGATCGATGGGATGACTCTATTCTTTGACATAAACATTGTGTACTTTAGCTGAATCATTTTTATTTGCCGATTGTATGTTTTGTAGGTTTGGCATGAATGTGTCATAGTTTGGTGGAAACATGCCATATTTAAATTTAAAAAATACCAAATTTCATTATAAAAATGGCATATTTTTATGAAATTATTTATGTTTTCCAATTATCTATTTATTAGGTTCAATGAAAATGCTATAGTTTCATAGAAATGTTCAACTTCGGTAGAAACATGATTAAATTTGGTAGAAACATCATTTATATTCTATTTTATTATTATAAAAATGGTTTGTTTTAGAGAAATGTTTTTATTAGTAGTGAAATATCTCATCGATTAGTGAAAATATGGTTTATATTTTATATTTTCTTATGCTTTAATAGATCAACATAGTCACCCTACACACTGGTGGAATCGCCTTGCATATTAGCAGAATTATTTGGCATATTGGTGGAATTGATAAAAGTCTAAAAAATAACACTCTTAGGATTTATATTCTTTTCAAAATCTGAATATGATACTAATAATCTATTTACTTGAATATTTTCACTCATCAAAGATAAAACCAAACAAACAAACATTTATAACACTTATTTTAGTACATTAAAATGAACAATTTTCTTGTTTTGTTTGATTGTGTTTTTTTTGTGATAGAATAAGTGTGCATGATCTCACCTTATACATTTTTGGGATCCTAGGTGATCAAAATCATTATAGTTGTCCTCCCCATCCTGAAGTGAATTCTACATATGTTATCCTCTTGCCCTTTGTGGGACCCCAAGGATAAAAAATATTTGAACTTTTTTTTTCTTTTTAGTTACATAACTTGGACATTGATCACCAAGTGTGATCTCTCAAGGTGTGATATCTATAATTTCATCCTCTAACATATAGATTAAACTCATGTTCTAGTGAGGTATATAAATTGGGAAAGAGTTATCAATATTAGATAAGCAGTTGCATGTTTTAAGTGAGCCATAAAGTGAGGAACCTTTTTTCAAATATACAAGCCCTAGACAACACTCCCAAGGAATAAATTTAGTGACACTCCACTAAAATATGATGACTGTAGTGTTCATGAAGGGATAAGACCCTTTTTCTTAAGCTTGTTGTCACCCTCTCCCATGAACTTGGGCCCATCATATCATAAGGTATATAAGGGATGGATCTAGTTGATCATGTTTTGCCTAGATTAATACCATTCAAATACAAACAATTATCAATGAAAGGAAAAAACATTCTTAAATATTAACTCCCATATATATATGCCTAGTGAAGGTTGGGAGACCAATCTAGTCATCACTAGTGTGAGTAAAATGATGGGTTGATTAGTTATGTTACACACCTATTATTACTATCATGTGACTAATTACTTGTGTGCACTTATTTGATCATTATCTAGAAATATATGGTTTATCAACCCTATACACTTCAAATGAGACCAATTACACAAGTTAAACTATTTCAATTAATCACATCAATTATCTTGAATCAGGGCTACTATGGCCATGTCCAAATCAAACCTTCTAACATCTAAGTCAAAGTCAAACCATCCAAAGTCAAACTTTTGAAAGTTAAAAGTCAAATTAATTCAAATGTTTCAAAGTATAAAAACAAATCCAAAGGCCAAAATATAGTCAAAAGTCAAAATAAAGACAAAGGTCAAACCAAAGTTAAAGATCAAACCAAACTTAAAGATCAAATTGAAGTCAAAATATCAAGTCAAATTAAAATTCAAAGTCAAAACTAGGTTCAAGTCAAAACACATCAAACATTTAAAATTGAAACTTCAACATCAAGTTAAATTTAGTCCAATCTAATGCAAGTAAAATTTAATCTAAGTGATAACCAATTTAAGCCAAAGTCAACTTAAGTCAGATAATTTAAGTCAAAGTCAATTGAAGTTAAATCTAATTTAAGTCAAAATAAACTTAATTTAAGGTAAAACCATGTTGAAGTTAGTTATTAAGTCAAATTTAAAAGTCAAATCATATTACACATCAAACTAAAATCAAAGATCAAGTGAAAGTTTACTTAAACCAAGTTGAAATCAAAGGTCAAACTAATCCAAGGTCAAAGGTCTAAGGTCAAGCATTTAATTTTAGAATAAGAACATCCAAAGACATACTTTAAGACACATATCTCACATCTATTTACAAACAAGTTAAATATTCAAACACATATTCTAATTCAAACATTTTCAAATCATCCTTAAGACATAATCACACATCTCTTTTGGATTTAAATATCACATTAAAACTTAATCAGGCATCTTTTTTTTTTTACAAATAACATCAATACTTAATGAAAGGTTCTTAGGTTAAGGTATCAAATAAAAATTACTTTTCAAGCATTAAGATTCAAGAATCAAACCAATATAAAACATTGAAGAATCCTATTTCATGCAAGGCATACAAGTTGTAAACAAGGTAAGTTAACTAAAAAAATAATTTCTAAATCAAAAGTTCACTTCAAGTTGAATTGAACAAGTAACACATAAGTATTTATCCAAATTTGAAATCAAATCAAAATTATTTCAAACTTAATCTAACCTTGATTCAAACATGAAGATCATAAACATGCCTCGATAAATATGAAGTGGAGCTAGTTATGACCCTATCTTTGATGATGATTTTAATGAAAACTTATTTCATTTTAACCAAAACTAAGAATAAGTATGTACCCCACTACAATAAAGTGAGAAGTAGATGGTACCTATTCTATCTCATATCTATAAAAATCAATGGAAGAATAAATAATATTAGGTTTAGTATAAGAAGAAGGAATCACATATACTAAGGGAATTTTATCTACATGTAAATTAGACTCATAATAATGTTGTAAAGAAGATTGATAACAAAGAATTTGTACATGTTTGGATTGCGCATATCTAACTAATAATGGGTAATCTTGGGAATAGCATCTTATAATCAGGGGTTTGGATATTTATTTGGAAGGCATCAATTACTCTATCAGCTGAGGAAGAAAGAGGAATTGATTTTTTAGGTCTGAATATTGAAGTGGGGATTTTTTAAATTGAGTTATTTAAAAAAAAGGTAAAAAATAAGGGGCAATTGAGAAATAACTCCACAAGGAAGATCTGAGGTCTTGATCTTAACATTAATTTCATTATGCTCATCTTCATTATATTCTAATAGGTTAGGGGGTATATTACCCACAACTTCTATGTGTCTATTGTAATCATAATTATAATTGAAGGGATAGCTAAATATTTTATATTCATGAAATGTAATGCTACATAAAGGTTCAAGGGTGGGTATTTAAAAAAACCCATGATCATGTAATTATTAAAAGTTTTAAGGATTAGTGTTTCCACGGATTTTATATATAGCAGCATTATGGATAAATTTGACACATTGACATGTAGAAGACGCAATGGATCTCATGTGATGTTTCTAAGGTCATCCAAGTAAAATATTATAAGATAGAGAAAAATTAAAAACCCATGAAATTAACTCTAATTATGACATGAAGGACCATGATGGGGAGACAAACACAACCAATTGGAGGCATTTGTCCTATATCATAGCCTTGATATGTACTTTTGTTAAATTTACTATTGCATTAAGAGTATCCAAGTGTCTTAATGAAGTCAAGGGAAGCAACACAAGTTCCTAACCCTTCATTAGTTAAAGCACATTTGAATTGAATATCATCCATCTGAATACTAATAAATATAGGAAGATCATTAGCATGTATTAATATATCATTGGAAATCATATAAGCTATATGAAATTTAATATAAAGAGATGCATCTAAAGTCTAATAAAATTGTATGGGCATTTATTCACATTACTATAAAATTTTATCCTTAGATTTAGACAAGGTGACTTCTTGTCCTACTAGTGGTGGGTCAGGGATATTCATTTCAAGTAAAAGTTGAATTAGGAAATTAAGATGATGAGGGGAAGTCCACACGAGTTCAAGAAAAGGAATTTTAGAGGGAAGGTGAGAGAGTTCTATAATGGGATATTAATCATCATATCTTGAGGGTATTGAATGATATTGAGATAACAGTACATAATACTGAAGTAATTTAGCTAATGGAAGAGCTAAAGTACATTTAAAAGGAGATGAACTATGCTAATTTGATTTGGTTGACGTAGTATGACCACGTGTATTAAATTTAATGCATCAAGTTATTTGGTTTGGTTTGTTACATAGGATAACTATAAATTACATATATTGAGTTCGTAGATGTAATTGTAATATAAGAAGGAATAGAAATAGATTACATTGAGCTAGTTGATGTAGTTTTAATATAATAATAAATAAAAATAGATTTAATCAATATGATTGATGTATTTTTTTAATATCTAGGAATAATATATTGTATCAAAATGGTTGATGTAGTTGGTTTTTATTATACTAATTATATCAAGTTGGCCAATGCAACATAAATATAAGGATGAAATATAATAGACTATTTCAGGTTGTCTAATATAATTGAGAAGTGATTGTAAGACTTGATCAAAGTGGTTGATATGGTTTAAAATATTGGAAGTGTGGGTGATTATATCAAATTAATTGGATGAAGTCATAATAGATGATCTAGTATTGAATTCCATATGCTCAACATCCAAAAAATGAGATGGGTATGTGTGTTGCATAGTTTTGTAAGAGGAAATTTTTTATAATGATAATGTGGATAAAGATTAATGTAAGATAATACATGACTCATATTGTTCACATTGACCACATTTTAATAATTGGGTAAAGAATGAGAAGCAATCAAGGCTTCCACAACATTGGATGAATGAGGTTGAGTAGTAATGGGTTGATGATTTAGAATTGGGTATTTATAAATGGCAATGTGAGAATTAACATGATTTAGAGAATCATGTTTAAGTTTAGAATCATGGGATTTATCTACCTTGTCATAGGCTTATTGACATTCACAGATCATGGTTTCATGACTAAAATTGGGACCAATGAGAAAATCAAGAGCAAAATTCCTAATTTGCCTACATGTTTCATGAGAATGTCCCCAACTTGCATGATATTGATAATATTTTTGTGGATCATACCAGTGTTTAGTAGGGTTATTAGGGTTAATTTATCTTACTTAAGGTTTTAGAATATGTTTTTTATTTTCTATTAGGGAAAGAGGTTTATGAATTCCAACATTATTATGTATGATGATGAAGAGGGAGGGGAATGGGGTGGAATTTTCATGAAAGGTTGGGAAAGAGTTACCTCATTGAAGCCATTGAGAAGAATATCCTGAATGGTGTCTATAGATTCATAAGTGTTTATAAAACCATTATTGGTAGCATATTTGTTTTTATATCTCATAAGCATATGAGTTATTGAGGTAGGTTGGGAAAGCTCAAAATGTCTTATGAGGAAATCTTAGCATTTAGTTTGATTAAAGGATTCCTCCAAAATTTTTGAAAATAGAGTCTTGAATCAATACTAGAGTTTAGGGTGAATATAATTAGTAAAAAAATGGAAGAGGTTATATTATAACAAGTTATGTTTAGCTTTTTTAGATAAGGCTTTCCAACACTTGATGAAATTTTGGGCACTTTAAATTTTTTCCTAATTATAATTAATGAAATGAAATAAACTATTTTCATGAATAATTGATTTGAAATTATTGAACAAAAGCATTACCTAAGTCTTATAATCTAGAGATAATATTATAATTAAGTTGATTGCACCAATCTAGGGAATCACTTGAAAAGGTTTTGGCTATAATTTTGGTAGCAAAAAAGGTATTTAGTTTAATCCAATCTTTGTAAAGGTTACCGAAAGCTTTAAAATGCAAAGCATGATTTATAGATCCATTATAAGTGATGGTAGAAGTGATACCTCTATAATCCCCTAAAAGTGACACTTTAGTGCTATTTGAGACCACATATCCCTAGCTTATCCCTAGACCTATCTTAGACACCATTTTCACACTTATCTAACCTTCATTTGGGCCATATCCATCCTTAGTCATCCATAAAGTAGTCTTAGATCTTCATTCTTACATCTTGGCCCTTCATCCCTAATGTTATGCCATTTGGACATTAACATCATAATAGAAACATTAGCACCACATGGTGCCCATGTCCCAATAATGACATTACTATCCTTTCCCTAATTTTTTCATAAATGGATATCTATTCAAATCTTAGAGCTCTTAGGGTTAGTCTAAACCTATTTTAGCACCCACATAAGAATAAGAGTAATATAAATACATGAATTTTAACCATCTAACCATTAGATGGAAATTAGATGCAAATTACATATGCAAAATTAGAAAAAGTTGTGCATAATTAAGGTTATGATTCCCTATTGTACCCTACTTATGCATACTACCATCTACAACATTCCTAAGCTCATATTACTTAGATTTAAAATCTAAAACACATTTAAATAAATCAAGTCAACTATCATACTATCTTCACTTGTACTTGCACTAGTAATTAGGTGGGTATAAATAGGTTGGGCTTGATCCCTCTTTGGAGTATTGGTATGTAGGCAACTCTCATCATAATGAGGTGTTGAGGATGTCCAACCTATCCCATTAACAAACACACTTTTTAGATTATATCAACTAGATACCCTATCAATATGGAGGATTAGGGTTTGATCATAAATTCAATCAAAATAGGTAATATACAGGGTTTCATAATTTATGCATGAAGGAACAAACCTTCCATATCTAGACATAGGTACACCCAAAAGCTTAATACAGTCTTACATAGAGGAAATTACCACCAAAATAAGGACACTAGCACCACATGGAACTATTTTCCAATTAGGGTGCTACTATCTAAGAAGGTTGACACCTAGATCTTATTTATGATAAATCGACCAGCCTCTAACTTAGTTTTCAATCTCTAGATCATCTATCTTAATTATTTTATAGATAAGTTATTATTTACACTATTTATTACTATTTTTAAAAAGGTCAAAGTTGGTCGTTTATGTGACAAATTGTTGACTATATTTATTGCATATTTATACCCTGATTTAATATACTTAGATTTTTCATAACATATTATTTACATTCATCAAGTCCTAAAAGGTTAAAACATTTGGTGAACTTGACTTAATTTGAATACTAATCAAACCCTAACTTTAGATGCTACTAGGGTTTGTATTCTTATTTTTCCTCTTTTCTTTGGTCATGTTAAGATTTTCAAATTTCATACATTCTATTTTAGTAGACTTATTTCACTTTATTTACTATATGACATCTAAAAAATCTATCTTCCATTAAGAAGTGATAGGATTATAGGCAATCCTATTAACCATATTCAAATTTTATATATTTGAGCTTATACCATAGACAAGGGACCAATTGAAACTCCCATCATTGATCTTGTTAACACTCCAAAATTCATCCTAAGAATAGGTTGTTTAGGCCTACCTCCAAGTTTAGGGTAACATAGGATTAACCTAAGGTTGTGGGTGACCTATGGCTAGGATAAACATCTATTTTATGGGGTTAGATCCCATGGTGCATCAATTGAGCTCAAATACTAAACCTATTTTCTTTTTAGGGTGAAAAGGGATAGAGAAATGCATGAAAGAAAAACTATGCTAAATGGAAGTGATGCACCAATATAGTTTGTCCACTCTCTTTAACATCTTAAAAACAAAAATGAATAATACATATGACTAAACCACTATATCCAAGAGATTATAAGCAATAGTGTTTCAAATAAAGGTTGTATTATATGATTCTAATATTAGGGTAATGAAGGGAAGGTCTTATTCAAGACACTTACTATTCAATCTTCCACTCTAAGCTCAGTCACTAATCAATCTAACGCACTATGTGACCTACATAGAACCATACACTAATAACTAGGTGATGCAAGAACCTAAAAAGGGATAAAATATAAAAATTATGCATATAAAAAAACATATAAAACACTAGAGACTAACATGAATAAGATTAAATAGTCCTTTTATTAACTTAAGAGGTGACCAAGTACAAACTTAGGTAGAGTTTCCTCATACCTAGTTGAGGGATAGATACAATGGCTTTCAAGCCTAATTTTATAGGACATGATCAAGAGAGAGAAAAAGGATATTGGTGTGGAAGTGTAGATAATATTTAATAATGGTCATCATTATATTTATAAAATATTTATAAGTAGCCTCAATATCTCCATCATCTCTTCAAGTGTTGCCTTAACTATTTGATGTCCTTTAATGAGAGTATGGCATAGAGATGGGGTAGTGGAGGTTGGTTCAAACTTGGTTGAACAAATTTAAGTAATTTAAATGAAAATTTGGTCAATAAATATCCCTCTTGGCAATTAAAAATGTGCATTATGCTCCAATTAGCCTCCATGAGTCATTAAGTAGCCCACCCTTCTCTTTGTATGTTGACTAGGCTTGGAAACTATCCATCCTAAACTATAAGCATGAAGTGTGTCTTATTTACTTCATGAGGAAGTTAAAAAGGTGTAATTCCCACGTATTTACTCCATTAGTATCCCCCCTATGCCCAAAATCATCTTCTTTAGTTAACTAAGTAGGCCTACTACGCAACTAGGCCTATTCACCTAGTGCTTGTTTTTTAGGTGGCCATGAAACCTATATAAAACCATGGTAATGGGTAAAATTAACATGTTTTAGGTTTGAACCAATGTAATATATCATGACATGTGTTTCTAAAACAATATACACCTACAACTCTACCCCATTTAGGTGACTAGGTCTCCTTTACTAGCTTTTATAGATTGGCTCTTTGGTGTAGACCTACAAGGTCATTCCAAGTAAAATTTTTAATATTTTGTGGATTTATAAGCTATTATATACCTCATAATATCTTCCTCCATGATTTATAGTTGTTAATATAACTCTATACCTTGTTTTCATCACTAAACCCTATAAAACCATGGTTTTTAAGAGGTCCATATAACTATCCATACAAAATAATTCCATTAAAATTAACTCATAAGATTTAATTATTAAATTTAAGTGTTTTTATAACCCATATAAGGCATTTTAGTGAAAAATCTTCAAGATTTCTTCAAGCAGGTCTCTAATAGGGTTTATGTAGGGTTTTAGTGGCCTACTATCTTAATGATGGTTCATAAAGTAAAGGCATCCAATACAATTTTTTTTCCATGTATATATATCCCATAGGCCCCATAAAAACTCCTAAATATCATATAGTCCCATGAAACTTGTACGATGAGATGTGAGTGAAAGCTAGTGGACTTTGAGCTCCTTACTAGGCATTCTGGGTAGGTTATAGTGTTAGTGATTTTTCATAGATATGGGATCCCTAATGAAAATATTTTTTCCATGTATTTTGAGTTCATAGAGGTACCCAACTCCCCCTAATATCATTGGACCATAGTTACATTGCTATGTGAGATATTAGTGTTTGAATTGGTAGATCAAGGTGTTAGCTTGGGGTAGTATAGTTTGAGATAGGTCTTGAGACTATTTATAACACTTATCTCATTTATTTTACATATAAAAAATTTAAGCAAACCTATAACACCACTACACACCTTTTTAAATCCTTAATTATGCTATGGGGAAGTTTGATGTGTCACCAATATGGAGATGGGGTCTTAAGGCCTAAGGATGGCTTTAGGTCTTTTAGACCTAAGCTAAGTCTTAAAGTCTTGAATGAATTATAGGTAGTCATTGATGTATTAAATTCAATAATATAATCCCTCTACACCTTATCTCCACCTTATTCACCTTTTCCCAGGTATTTTTATTACCATCTCAGTCCCTATCTCTCTTAGTCTGCTTTGAGTACCATTACCCAACCTGAGTGCTTAACCAGTTAGGTTATATACCTTGGGTAGGATCTTCTCTCCTTATTTAATATATATAGGATTGGAAATTTTGTGACATGTTTTTAGGGTCTTAAAAACCCTTTTAACTAGATTCCCCTCAAATTTGCTCTCTATATACTTCCAACATTTCTACCTAGGGTTTATGATTAATTAGGCCTATGTAGCTCTAAGGGATTGATTGAGTGTCTGACTTGATTTAATTGAGGATATTATCACCATGAAACTCTTTTAAATATTCATTAATTAATACTCATTTTTTTTTCAATTCTCAAACACTCCTAAACATGTAGATGTATTCAACTCATATACACAAACATGTTTAGGCCTAATTAGGCCTAATAAGTCTATTTATGCCATTAGGCTCTCCTTTACCTATCTCAAATGATAAAATATAATTTTAGATTTATGGTATTAAGAGAAAAATTCATATCCTCTCTTATATATATTTCACCCCTCTTCACCATGCAGGTTTAATCACCTTTCACTCTTTACTCATGACCCTCCATGTAGGTGCTCAAATAGGGCCTACCTGGACTGTGGGTATGATTTTATGCCTTAATTAGTTACTTGAGGTTTTTTTTGAAATTATAAAATGAGTAATATGACCTAAATATTATGCACATACCCTCATAATATTCTCTTAAGGGCATCTTACACTTAGATACCTTGCTTTCTTTTGACTAGCCTATGATTGCCTACCTAGGCCTACTAGGCCTAATGGTTTGTCAAGGAGATTTAATTTATTTTAGATAAAAGAGTGTCTAATTTAAATTGAATAATATTTAATATAAGTGAGGATAATCCATTAATTTATTATCACTTCACCATTATGTAGGGTTCTTGATATTTAAATTTCTTATCTAAAAATTTTTCCTGTTGGTGGCAATCTTGCACTTTGACTGTGTGAAAGAGTGTATCTTTATCTTCATGAAAATTATTTTAATTTATAAAAATTCACATAATAATAATAATTATTTTTTTCATCTTTTTTATCTTTATACACTTCAAGACACCCTAACATTCCTCCTTTGCTTAATCTTCCCTTTTTTTATAGTCAGGACTATAAGTGGTAGTTCTAGGCCCTTTTTTGTGTATGGTTATCTAATTTTAGAGGTGACTTGGTGTTTTATTATAGTCATAGTCCAATTGAATTATATTATTGATTGAGCCCTCATCTTCTTGGGGTGGTCTAATGTGTTGATCTATGATGGACCCTACTCTCTTTATCTCCTATAATATTCATAACCTTTATGATTTTACTTAATCTCTAAACATATCTCACACCTTATCCAAATGGTCAACACCTCATTTATTTGGTCTATCCAAATAGGACATTATAGTCAAGACTGTGAGAGAGTGTATTTCTAGGATTGAGGATGAGAATGGATTTTAATGTAGGCCAATGATAAGTATGAGGACTAAACCATAGAATATAACTAAGAGGTTAAGAACATGTATGCATTTAAAATAACCTAATGAATGTTCTCCATAGTCATTACCATAACACCTTGTTCACACTTACAAGGAGAAACTCATTATACATATGGCAGTCACATTGGAAAAAGACTTGAAGGAGTTATTTGGATTGGTAACTTAGCATGAGTAGTTAGGATAAATAAGAGATACTTGGATGGATTCCAAGAACCTACTATACAACCTAAAACATCATCCATATCCATTTTTATGCATTAAATTCTCTATAACCTAAAGAAACATTACATGTAACCTGCACAAATGATAACATGAAGGTTTTCCTATTTTCCAAGGCTCACACATGTGAACAAATATAGGGGAATGGTTGAGATATACCTTGAGGACTCTTATAATACATGTATGATGATTTATTACATCAAACCAACCCAAACTACACTAAAACCATTACATATTGACCCATACATGAATGAAGAAGGAAACTCTAACTACTTAAATTCTTAACAATTTTTCATAGAGTATAGGTCATGAATATGTAGACTAATTAAAGGAATGAAAAGGTCATGATACCCCCTTCCTTTGACCAAAGTATTGGATATTCACTTTATCTATCTTGTCTGTACAAACCAAAAACCTAAATAGCTCTCTTGAGCCATCTTAAGATCTTGATGGAAGAAATGGATTATTTTTTGGCCCTTTTGACATTTAAACTAAATATTTTTCCATCTAATGTTTGAGCTAAGTCCCCTCTACATATTTATGACTTCCTCTAATCATGTCCATAATGTGCAGATCTATACAAGTCTAAAAGCACCTGCAACTTATAACTTTCCTACATTTTCTCAAGTTTTAAAATTTGAAATGTTATTGAAGGATGAAGGGAGAAAAAATAGAGGTCAAACAACATTTCAAAACCTATAGTATGGTTGGATAACTTAAGGAGTCACATTTTCACATGTGTGTGGCCATTTGGTGAGTGAAAGATGGGTTTAACCTCTAAAATGGACCCCTTTATGCACATAAACACCTTGTTATGACTTGGAAATTTTATAAATCCTTTTAAGTCCCATAAAAATAAAGTGGCACTTTCTCTAAAGAGATTTATGACTACAAATTTTTTCCGTATGACATGTTTAAAGGGTAGATTTGATGTCTTATAGGGCTAAATAAGGCTTCAAATAGGTTTGAATTAGTATACCATAGATAATGACCTCACATACATCCTATACCTCATATTATGACTCAAAAGAGGCTTAAACACACCTATATCATGATAAAAAAAAAGCTCATATCATAAGAAGTGGATTAAAATAGGCCTAAAACCATGATAATTAACAACCTTAATCTCTCCAAATTACCCTAGTTTATGATAATCAACCTTAACTTTATAAACAAATAAAATGCCACATTTTTTAGACACCAAAAATTGGCCAAAATTGTCTTTCACTTAGACTTTAGACTGATTCCTACCACCCATTGCAAATTAATCCTAGGAATCACTAAATGTCCCAAATTTGCTTATACATCATTCATCAATGCTTAAAATCATGTTGAGGCATCCTTATTTGGGATACTAGCTCATATTCAATAATAACCTCTCACATATTCATCTCTAATCACCATGTGACATCAAAACTTTCAATTTGACATATGAACCTATTAAGTAGCGAACTTGATCAAATATCAAATCTTGAAAGAGCTAAAAGGCTAATCAAAATTAATTAACAAATTAAACAATATCAAATGCTTATTTGAATTATCCATTTACAATTAATGAATATATAAAAATGGAAATTCCAAAATTCAAATTATCAAATCTTTTCATCATTGCCTTTATGAGTTGTCAAGCTCTTTGAAAATATCCTAGAATATCTAATTTGAGAGCCATGCCTAGTAATTGTAAATCATAATTACTTGAAAACTATTAACTCAAATAGAGTTATTTTTAACTCACCTATATTTATTTTGAACCCATTCTAATTCTAAACT
The DNA here is from genome assembly GCA_037957365.1 of Torreya grandis. Lineage (NCBI taxonomy): Eukaryota > Viridiplantae > Streptophyta > Pinopsida > Cupressales > Taxaceae > Torreya > Torreya grandis. The sequence continues at coordinate 2,938,352 of JARHVA010000423.1, read as the reverse complement.
CAACCTTAACTCACCTTGGTTGAGATTTAATTCTTAAGGCTATAAATACAAGGCCATACCTCTTCATTTCTAAGCTTGGATATTTTAGAGTTATTATGCAAGATTTATTTCATAAGACTAAAGTAAGTAGTGTTACCATGCCTAAATATTAATCCAAGAAACATAAAAAATAAGGTTTCAAGGAGAGAAGGAGTCAATAAACCTCCATTTTCAAATACTTCTTGATGCACAAGTTGAGAAAGCCATTCAACAAGCCATTTAGAGCTCCAAGGAAGGTAAAAGTCTTGTTTCTTTTATGTTTTTATTGTGATTTCATTTATTTTTATTACCTAATCTCTCCTTAATGTATAGGCTATATTTGTTATGATTTTAGAGTGTTCATTTCATTTATTTTATGAGACTAACATAATACTAACCTCCCCTCTATGTTAAATCCTTGTTCACATGTTGGCACACCCAGTGGGACACGCACCCCACAAAGTTACTCCTAAGGAATTTTAGAGAATTATCCTAATGATTTTCATGTAAAAATTTAAAATTAATGATAAAAACAAGTGAAAATTATAATCTAAAGGATTTTTTTCTTGAAGTCACAAAGTTTCTCTGTGCAGTCACAATTTTGCTCTCTGGAATCATGATATTGTCATAATATCTCTACTTACACAATCATAATTTTGTCATAATTATTGCATTTTTGTGTCTAACTATTAAAGTTTTTTCTAATTATTTTCTACTTGTATGTAATTTTTCAATATTAAAATATCGTGACTCTGACAATTGAGATATCACTGTAAAAGTGGTGATATTGAAATATCACTATTTATAAAGTTGTGATATTGACATATATTCTATAGTTTTGTAAAATTTATTGTGATGTTGTATTAAACTATTGGTGGTTAGGCTAACAATTTTAGGTTAAGTTTAAATATTGTGACTTTCATAGAAATGATATTGCCTTTAATTTTGTGGTTTTGCACTTAGACTAGTGATGTTTCTTTAAATGATCTATTTTCATGCAAGTTATGGTATTATGCTGATAGTCATGGTTTTTTAGAGAGAGTTACTGTATTACTCTATGTTTCTATAATTTTTCATTGTGTAAAAAATCAAAAATTTGAAATAAATATTTGGGAAGTCATTTATTAATTCATGATGTGCTTCTAATCACAAGGACTCCCTAATGTGTTTTACAGTACCCAAAGGATACAAGGAGACATTTAAAACACTTATAAATTGAAATTTTCACATTTTAAATTGGTGTTTTAAAATATCTTTCATTCAAGTTATTTTCATTTTGTTTAAATATTTCAAAAAAAATTCTAAGGGGATCAAATTTCACAACAAACTTCATTTTGGTGTCATAAAATGAACTCTCACATTAGTTACATACCCTTAAGAGTTTTTCCTTTTATGCTTATTTTTTTAAATTTGTTTGTTTTTAGTAAAATGAGTGATGTGTGTATGATCTCCCCCCACCCCCTTTAGGGAAAAAAATTAAATAAAAACATCCACTCTTTGCCTTTGTTGCTTTGGCACAAAAGTGTGAAAATAAACTTGCTAAGGCCTTCTCCAAATCTGTATGATTTGGGTGACCCCTAAATGACCATAAAGTCTTTTCACTTGTCTTTAATTTTCATGAATTTTGGCTTGTGAATGGGAGTTCATATCCTCCTCATGGGTTTTTTATGGAAGTTTTGACCAAGGAATTCATCTCCTAACATTGTTTCAACCCCATAGTTTAGGGATACTAATTTTGAGTGGTTAAAATAACCTCCATAGTGGTACTTGGCCTCAGGACGTAGGGGTAACTTCGACATCACACTACATTTAGAAAGTAATGGATGTAGTGGTTATGAAAAGGATAATAAATTTTCACAATAATCCTATTGACATGGATCCAAATGATGTGATTGCATCTTTAGTGTTATCCATACTTGGTATCATTTACAAATGAATGAAAATTAATAGTTTAGAATAACCCACTTGCCATAGACATACTATTGATGTAGGGTGAGTAGCCTAAAGTTCCATGTCATAGTAAAAACTCTTGAGAGAAGAGGGGGCAAAAAAAAACCTACTTTTCATGTGATTTTATTTTTTTGGATTAACAATTAAAAATCCTCTCAAGAGAGAGTATATTGATTGAATTTGATAGTATTATGCCACCTTGTCAATTTTAAGATTTAGGACGTTACACTTAGGTGTTTGTGTCATTTTTATCCTTTCTTACATGGTCTTAAGTATAATTATATATTTTTGTTTATCTTACCATGTCAAAAATGAGTCTTATCTTTACATCACTCTATTTGAGGAGGCATTATGCCACCCATTTGGTATCACACTTTGCCTTAGTATTTTGACAAACTTGTTTATGTATGTCACTTGATTGAAAAGGGTGTCATTACACTACCCAATTAATTTTAATTTTTGTGCCTTTGAGTCTTGAAAAAAACATTTATCATACCTTTATAGAATAGTAACATCATTACACTACTCTAATCATATAAAAAACTTGTTACCTTGTGTCTAAATTTCAATTCTAAAACCAAAGCCGTATGTACCATTTGGATTTATACCTAGTACCATTATGTCATTAACTCTTGTCTATTTTGAGATGCCTATTTTTCTAAGTTGAGTTTTAAATTAAACTTAACAAGTTAAAATCCAAATGTTGATTGATTTTTTACTCTGCCTTATGTAATTTTTTCGTAGACATCAAACTTTCACATTTAAGTTATGTAACTTAGGTTAATTCTTTATTAAAATAGAAAACTATTATTTGTGCCTATATTTGGGGGAAGTAGTATATATTACATATGTTTATTATTTCATGACTTATACAAAGTGACCAAGTTCATGTCTAAATCCAAATTCATATTTTATACCAACATGTTTTAAATTCATTAGATTGACTCTCTTACCTTGTTTTATTTAAAGGTCTAGATTTTGTGCCTTTTCCAAAAGACCTAGCAATACCTATTTTGAGCCCATCTTTTGTGCCTTTTTGAAAGACCTAACAATTTTTTTTAATTTATATTAGACTTGTTTGAAACACTTTTCACCTAGAGTTTGGAGTTTTGGTTGTTATTTCCTACTTGACCTTTTGTGTAAGACATTTGATGTTAGACTATTTTAGACCAAGTTTTAGCATAAGCCTTCTTAGAGATACAACTCCACTTTTTGACCAAGTTAGACTAAGTTTGAACCATTTTTCCTTTATAATTTTTTAAAGAGTTTATATAACTCTAGGCCTGTTTTTCAAACATTCATCATTTATTTAAATATGTATTTGTATAATCATAGCAGAACTATATACAATCTAGGATATGATAATGTGGTTGCACAATATGACTTTGTTTAAGACCCCTATAATGATGACATAGTTTATGATATGGATCCTTATCCTCCTTATAATACTAAATCTATGGAACAAATCCAAGATCCTTTAGCCCACTATTTTGTCAACACACCTCCATACTAAGAGCATGATCATAAGTAAACATCATAGTATCTTACTAGCATACCATTAATTATGGAACAAGTTCAACAACAACCATACTATGTTATGATGCCATCAACATACGGCCCCTATTTTTTTGATCATCACTTGATTGTAAACAAGGATTTTTTTTAATCATAGCTATAGAGGTAGGGCCAAGCTTCCAGTAGACTTCCCCCACAAAAATTAACCAAGTCTAGTTAGAGTGCCTTACAACATACCTTGCAATCAAAGCATCAAATATGCCTCTTCTAAAAATCCTCAAGAACTCATGCCAATGTCATATCAAGACCCACATATGATTTTCATAGGAAAGGACCTCATGGAGAACCACTTTTTATAAATGTAGATATCATACCAAACCTATTTTAACTTAGCACATAATTTTAATAACATGGCCATGTAAAATGTTCCTCTCATCGAGTTAGATCCTTCAACGTGAGTGTTAATTGAATTGATAGGTCAAGATGATTTGGGTATAAACCCATTTTCATTAAGCACTTTAGTTAGGGACATGTTTAATGCCCCAATTATTAAATAAGTGTCTACTACTTCTATATATACAAACATGATAAACATAGTGGATAACATGCAAGTGTCATCCAATGCAAGCCAAAGTGGTTTGAATTCATAAATAAATAGTCCATAATAAGTGCCTTTAGTAAATAACATGAGTGGTTTTCAATATCAGGAGGTAGGAACTCCTACATCCTAACCATAACAAATTACCTCTAATCCTCAACCAACTACTTCATCAAGTACACAATAACAAATATTAAGTATTAAAATATAAACCAATGCTTTGTCTCAAAAAAATATGATGAATATTAATCCACCATAATAGGTGATGACCAATATTCCACCATAAAAGGTGTACTTTAATATACTAATGCAGTAGATGCAAAAAATTTTGCCACCTTAATAGGGGGAAACCAATGTTCCACCTTGATAGGTAGTGATAAGTGTTGACTAAATTTTGGCCTTTCAGGCCAAAATTGGGCACCCCTTTTTTATAAAAAACATCTAAGTTTATACTTTTTCCCAAGACTAGTATGTAGGTTTCATTCAGAAGAAGTGTTCTTATACAAAGTTGAAGTCTTTTACATGTAAAAAACCCAAGTGTTTTCCTTTTGATAGCTTTGTTTTTTAGTCTTTTGGCTAAGTCCTTTGAAATGAATTATTTTGAAAAGTTTGCTTTGGTCCTTTACTAAGTGTTATTGCTTGAACTTTTCATTTGGTATAATTCTTCTGAAGGGTAAGTTGCAACTTTCCCAAAGGACACTTTCTCACAAAAAATGTCCTAGACAAGTCTTTCAAAGGGTATGTTTCCTTTCAAAAGGGACACTTTAACTTTTTTGAAGGACACTTTGTCTCAATTTAAAGTTCTTGAAGGGTATTTTTTCCTTTTGAAAAGGTCTCTTAAAAATCTTCCAAAGGGCATTTTAGAAAGTCTGAAGGGATGTTTTTAAAAAGTATGAAAGATTTTTTTTGCAAAAAGTGGACCTTTTTAAAAAATTTAAAAGGTCAATTGTAAAATATTGAAATACCATTTCAAAAATCTTGAAAGACACTCACATTTTTCCAAAGTTCACTTTCAAGTTGAAGGGGTCATTTACATTTCTCCCAAAGGGTATGTTCCTTTCAAAAGGGCCAAATAAGAAGTCCAAAGGGTCACTTGAATTTTTTTGAAGGTATATTTTGAACAAGCTGAAGCACACTTTTATTTTTGTAGAGGGAACTTAGTAGAAAATCCAAAGGAATTCCTTTAGACAATTTGTTTGAAGGAAATGAGAAATTGTTCCTTGCAAAAAGCTGAGAGGAAAGGAAGAAGAGCCTAAAAGAATTATTTCAAATAAATTGTCTAAAACAATGTCAAAGAAAAGAAGTCCAAAGTAATAACTGAAGGTGATGGTCCATAAAAAATCAAGTTCAGACTACAGAGATTAGCCATTGGAATTCAAACAAAAGATGATGGCCCACAAGAAGTCAATTTTAAACTATGAGGAATAGTTATTGCTATTCAAAAGATTGGATGGGAACCCAAGGATAGATATGTAAATGAAAAATGGCTTGAATATTGAGCTCTAATGCATAACAAACATAATAGGTAGGTTGATGGTTTAATATTTTTACACCGTTATACAACTCAATGAGCTAGTAAAGAATAGCTTGCATCAAAATGACATTTCAATAGATGAATCCATCTATATCAAAATGCAATTTGAAATATATTGATTTTTTTGGTGTAATTATACAGGGAGATTCTTACACAATGTAATGTAACTATTTATTTTCTTAGGGTGACACATGTCCAAGTGACCCTTGACTCCCTTGGCTCAACCGCTCTCTCAAAGGCTATATATATGCATTCTCTTGGCTCATTTTAGGGGCCTCCACTAGTTATAGTGAAACTCTAGCTAGATTTGTACTTGTAGAACTCTTGAAGAAATAATACAATTTATTTGCCACTCACATGCTCCATTGTTGTGTATTGGTCCAAATCATGTTGTTCTTGCTTAGTGAAAGTTATCTTTCCTAACTTGTTATCCTCAATTTCCTACCAAATGTTTTAAAAGAGTACTATTATAGGTCCTTATTAATATTATTTCATAAGTGTATAGACATTTTAGAAGTGGTTTAAGAATATATTATTTCTTAGAATTATATGTTACTCTCCTGAATGTCAAATACCTTCTTGAATCTAACATGTGAAACACTGATGTGATAATGCACAAAACTTATGAGTTTTATGTGAAGAAACTTTGTTAGTATTTAAGTAGTGTTTTTAATCAAGTGTGAGGATATCAAATAGTGGTGCATCACTGGTTGTTTTCTTAGTTTTTTTCTTTCTCCCTTTGCATACATACTATGTAGTTTAAAAGAGCTTCAAAGGTGCATCAAGGGGAGCTAGCCCCTAATCTAGAGATTCATAGCAATAGAATTATCACTCATAACAAGAGAGATGATTCCATTTTCCTTCCCAGATGAGGAAAGCTAAGCATCTCCTCAAGGGTGTAAATTCAAGCATTAATAGTTTTTGGCATGCCCAGTGGGACCTCTCAGTCCTTAAAGATTATTCAAGATTGGTGCTAGTCTTGACATGGTTATAGATTAAGAAGCATCTACATTAATTAATTTGTAGATACATTAAATAATTTAAGTCTTTGGGTGATGATCATTCCTTCTTTCCATGCCAAAGGTGACCACTAGGTCTGTTGCTAAAGGCTTACCCTTCGATTTTGTGGAATTAGCTCCATATTCCACCAAAAGGTCTAGGTTTGTCAACACTCATCCCTACATAAGAGAGTTTATGTTTAAACCTTCAAAATTTGTGTTGCATACTATTCCTAACATCTATATTATTATTCATAATATGGCTAGAAGATAACCTTTTATGCCTTTTCACGGGGCATCTCCCTTGTGTCTTGCCCAATATGATCAAATTCTAAGAACTACTCTCAAAAGTGTCCCATATTTTAGTGGGAATGGTCTTATTACTAACATTAAGCACATTTATAATATATCAAACTTTTTTAATATCCATAATATCACCAAAGAAAATGTAGCTATTAGGTTGTTGGCCTTGTCTTTCAAAGGAAAAGTTTTGGATTGGTATGGGACCCTACTTATAAATTCTATTGGCTCATGGGATGAGTTGGGGACCCTATTGAATAATAGGTTTGGGGAAAAGAGTGATAACTTATCTCTAGTTGAGAAATTGACTACAATAAAGAGGGAACCAGATGAATTCATGTAGTATTTTAATACTAGGTTCCAAAAAACATGGGATAGAATCCCAACCCTTGTGAGACCTACCCCAAACTATGCATTTTTATACTACTTGAAAGCATTGAATAGTGACATTACCTTGATGATTTAATCTATAGGTGGAAACACATTTCCTAATACATATTAAATAGCCATAAATACTAAAAATTTTCTTGTCCAAGTGGGAAAGATAGCTCCTAGACCTCCAATGCCACTATTCCTTAATTTGCATTCTCTTAGTCAAAGTACATTGCCTATTTTAACTCTGCCTAGTCAATAAAAATCTTCCATTGCCCCTACCAATGAAATGAACAAAGTCAAAATCCTACTTAAAAGTTTTACTAATAAATTGGTTGCTCTCAAAAGGTAGCAAACCTAAAGCTATAGGCTTTATCAGTCCTACAACTAGTTTGGAAAAATAAACATACCTCCTTTTCAGGGAAATAATCAAGGACAAGGTCAAATCACCCATGTCAAGCCTTATCAAATTTATAATCCTAATTTTCCCTAATCCTAAAAATCCATTATTCCAACTCAAAACAATTTGTTTTAGAAACAAACCAACTATGCTTCTTTTGAGCAAGGTCAAGAATAAATTGCTTATGCTAATGAGAATCAAAATCAAGGCATGACTACACAAGGTGATCAAACATCTCAATTTTCAAATTTTGAGATTCCAACACAATTTAGGATATATATTAGATAGGTTTATTCTAATTACACTCTCATTAATCATTTAGATGGTGAGTTTTATTCCATTAATTACATGGGGAATACAAGCAATCAGAATGCTAGTGTGGCTACCAACACTTGATCAAAGAAAAAGGTAGTTGAATAAGTTTAAGGAACCAATAAAGGACCTATTTTGACTTATAAATTAGATAAAATGGGAGGAAGTCCTAATTAAGCTCTTAAATCATATGAAAATTATAGGATTCTAAATTTTAGGATAATTGTTACAACCCTACCTCCATAAGCTATATCACAAAGTGAAAATGTTCATAAAGAGAACCGTAAGGAAAGTAAACCTTCCATTAATGTTTTAGACTATATGAAGAAGCTTCATATGAATATATAATTATGGGATTATATATCATTATCAAGGTATAAATATATACTCCAAAATAAATTGCATGGATTGGGTATACAAGCTGGCTCATCTATAAGTGATAATGTGGTTTTGGTTAATGGAACTCAATCTATAGATGGTTAAGTGAGGAAAGATGAGAAGACTCCTCATTTATACCTATATTTCATTATTTGTGATTTATTATTTCATAATTTCATCATAAATAGTGGATCAAGCACATTAGTTATGCCTAAATGCATAGGAGATAAGTTAGGCATCAAATATGAGCCAATGACTAAAGGAGTTTTATAATTGGATGGCTCACCAACCAAGACTTTGGGGGTTTTAAAAGTTTTGAACTTGATCCTTAATTCTTGTGATACCTTTTAAATTCCTCATGATGTGGTGGTAGCATATTTACCTCCCTATTTTTCTCTTTGCTTTTCAAGAGACTTTACATCCAAGATAGGTGGATACTTGGCAGCTAATTGGTCCTACATGGTGTTTAGAATAAAATATGGCACTAAGGTGAAGATTGAGTTAGAAAAAATTCATATATATAACTTAGAACCATATTCACCCAAGGTATAAAATGTTAACTATGTTGTCATTGATGAAGAGGAGTTTCACATTGACCAATCCCCATCATCTTCCCTTGAAGGAGTTTCTGATTTGTTCCTAGATGAGTGGGGAGATGACAACTATATTCATGATCCTTATAATTTTATTGAGGAATATAGTCTTGGAGTATATTATATGCATGAGAAGGATTATTTCATGCCCAATTTGAATAAGTCAAATGAATATGTGAATGGTTTATGGCAGCTTTTCTTTGATGGGTCTAGAAGAAAGATTAGGACTAGTGGTGGCGCAATGTTGGTTTCACCTTCAAAGGAAAGGTAATTTTCAAATTTCATATTTTAGTTCTCTTTTAATTTTAATTTATTATAAAATGAGGCCCTAATTCATGTAATTGAGTGGGAAAGGAAAAGAGGTGTCAAAGAATTGCAAGTGTTTAGTGATAGCGAGATCATTGTCAATCAAGTTAGAGGACAAAATTTGACCAAGAACTCCTTAATCAAGTCTTATAAGCATGGATTTTGGGAAATTGTAGAATAATTAATGTTATTTAATATCAATTATATTCTAAGGGAAGATAATAATCATGTTGATAGGTTGGCATCTATTGGTACTCAATTTGATGTTCGAAAAGGCATAAGAGAAGACAAGAATCAACCTCATCTAAAGGTGATTACGAAACCTTATATACCAGATAATGCCACCAATTGGTATTTTTTGAGAGTGGTGATCATATAGCCCTATTAATAAAATAATAGGTTGAGTTCTCTAAAAATAATTAATCTAAGCTTCAATAGTAATATGGAGGGTAGATTGTCTAGTTGAAGTATAACAAGCTTCCTAAAGGCCTAGTGACTCTTGAAAGAATATTAAATGAGGATGAATAGATTAATAAGGATAAGATAATAATTTAAACCAAGAAATAGAAATATTAAATGGTATATATCTTCAAAGATAATTTACTTTCTCTTGGAAAGGTATGCACTAGTCAAGAGAAGCATGATTTCATTAAACTATGCAAGGAGTTTAGTGATATTTTTTCATGGGAGTATAGTGATTTGAAGGATTTTAATAAAATTTTAGCTCAAAATACCATAGAGATAGATGAAAATTACAAACCCATAAAGGAAATACAAATTCCAGTCAATCCCAAGATTGAGCCTCTCATGAGGAAAGAGCTCACTAAACTGATTGAGTTTAAAATCATCTTTCCCATCAAACATTCTTCTTGGCTGGCCAACTTAGTCCTTATTATAAATAAAAATGGGGAGATCAAGTTGTGTGTGGAATTTAGGGACTTAAACCAAGTTTTTTTTAGATATCATTACTCCCTCCCTTTTATGGAGCAAATTCTGCAAGTGGTGGTAGGTAGTGAGAAGTTTTCTCTCCTAGATGGTTATTTTAGGTACAGTCATATTTTGGTGAAAGAAAATGACCAATAAAAAATATCATTCACTAAAAAATGGGACAAATATGCTTATAGGAAGATGTCATTTGGATTTACAAATGCTAGAGCTACTTTTAAATGTGTAATGGATATGGCCTTTCAAGGACTAATCAATGACATTGTATTGATTTATCTTGATGATGTGACAATTTTCTCCAAGGATGCAAATGATCATTTGGAGCACCTGAGTCATTTTTGAGAGGTTTAGAGAGTTTTGGATCTATCTAAACTCAAAAAAGTGTGTCTTTTCTATTTATGAAGGCAAATTCTTAGGCCACATTGTTAGAAAGGTCTCTCCATTGATCCAGAAAGGGTAAGTGCCATCTTGGCATTGTATTTAAATAAATATAAAAAGGGTCTACAAAGATTCTTTGGTAAGATAAATTTTATTAGGAGGTTCATTCTTGATTTTTCTAACATCTTCAAGTCGTTAACCTCCATGCTGAGGAAGGATGAGATATTCACTTGGACAGGAAGGAGAAAAGAAAGTTTTGAAGAGATCAAGCAAGCCATTACCCAGGCCCCTACTCTTTCAAGTCCTAATTTCTCTAGAGATTTCAACCTATATACTTTTGGGAATGAAGAGGTAATCTCTACCATTATTACTCAAGATAATGATGAAAATTTGGAATAACCTATTGCCTTTTTTAGTCAAAGTTTGGAAGGCTATGAGACAAGATACACATATGTTGAGAAATAAGTGCTTTCAGTCATAAGGAGTTTGAATAAGTTCAGGCATATGATGTCTATAAAAAAGATTCACATATTTGTTCCTCATCCTAGTGTAAAATATTTTCTATTGATCATAGATTTAAATGAGAAAAGGGTAGGATGGATCACCAAAGTTATGGAATATGATGTGGATATCAAAACAACCAAGTTAGTGAAAGGAAAAGGACTATGTGAACATCTTGATTCCAATTTGAAAGAGAAAACGGAGGTTGTTTTGGCACTTCATGATGATCCTATAATAGTTGTACCTTCAACCATAAGGACCTAGACACAAGACATGATTCATTTCCTTCAAACTGTTGAGTGTCCACAAGGTCTTGATAGAGCTAGAAGAAGGTATTTTAGGCTACAATCCATTCCTTATGTACTTATTGATGGAGTGATTTTTAGAATGGATTTTTTAAGTATGTTGTTGAGATGCATTGATTTAGATTATATTGACAAAGTATTGCATGAGTTCCATGATGGACCAGTTGGTGGTCACTTTTCTCTAAGAACCACATTTATTAAGGTTATGAGAGCTGGATACTTTTGGCCTAGCTTGTTTAAAGACACCCATGCTTGGGTAAGGAAATGATAAAAGTGTGCTCCTTTTTATGGAAAATAAAATCTAGATACCTTTCCTCTTTATCTAATCTAGGTTGAGCAACCCTTTATGTAATGGGGTTTGGATTTCATAGGTTTGATCAATCCTCCTTCTAGTGCTGGTCACAAGTGGGTGTTGACATCCACTAATTATTTTAATAGATGGGTAGAGGTTTTAGTTGTTAAGGAGGAAAATGAAAACTTAATCTTGGACTTATATGAGAGTATATTAATAAGATTTGGAGCTCCCTCAAGAATCATCTCAGATAATGCCTTGGCTTTCTTAGGAATAAGAAAAAGTGAATGGGATTTGAAGCATGGTTTCTGTCTTAGCACCTCCTCCAACTACTACCCTCAAGGGAATGGACTAGCTGAGTCCATAAACAATAATTTAATCAAGATCATAAAGAGGACTATAGAAGATAATAAAATGACTTGGCACATGAAGTTAAAGATAGCCCTTTGGGCTAATAGGATCACTCTAAAGAGAGCAATTGGGAAATCACCATATACACTTATGTATGGAAGGGAATCTAGATTTCTTATCTCACTTGAGTTATTAGCCTTAGATATTACCTATCAGCTATAATTGATGGATAATAATAGCATGGAGGTCAGATTATGTAAGTTGATGGAGCTTGAGGAAATAAGAAATCAAGCTATGCAACACCATGACTACTCATAAATAGAAAACAAAAAAGTATTGTTAATAATATGCCTAAGAACCTCTTAAACATACCCTCTATGTGTGTCAATATAAACCATGTATCTCTCATAACCCAAGAGTGTTTAATTAAGGCTTGAAATAGACTAATTTTGGACATGGTTAAGCTGATTGGAAGCATCATGATGTTTCCATGACTAATTAGGAGGATAGGTTGGTTACCAAAAGGGATGATAAGGTTTAAAAGGATAGTAAGGGTGAAATTTTTATCAATAAAGAGTCTCATATGATTGATGTGAACCCTTATGTTATTGATAGTGGTCAACGTAGGGTTGATAGGGTTCATAATGGGGATGCTATGGGTCATAATAAGGCTAATAAGGAACTGTAGGACATATATATCCTCCATATCCAACAGTTATACATCATGAAAAAATTGAAGAGCAAAGTGAAATACCAACAACAAATTATTCTTACCCTTAGATGAGGATCTTCCGATGACACTTGACATGAGATATTGACTATAAATCTACTTCTTTAATGCTTACAACTGATTGAGATCATTGAATGAGGATGGAATGTACCAAAAGATTCTTAAATTCAATCCCACCAAGAATTACATTACTATTAACACTCCAAACTACATCATAAAAGGATTTTGTTTAGGCCTACCTCCAAATTTTGGGTAACATGAGATTAACCCAAAGTTGTGGGTGACCTATGGCATGACTAAACCTCTAGTTTATGGATCTAACTCTCATGGTGAATTAATTGAGCTCAAATCCTAAACATATTTACTCATTGGGATGAAATGGGATAGATAAATTTATGAAAGAAAACTTGATTTAGGAGGATCCTCCATTGAAATAATATCGATCTAATATCCTTCTAAGTACCTTTGTTATTTAGTTTATAGACATGAAGTTCAAGGTAAAAAGGGTGAAAAATAAAAGGTTTAAATTCTTATTCAAAACATTTACATATCATAGATCTCATTGAGATATTTTTTATGCATTTTTTGTTTGAAAAATAGAGTTTTTAAGTACGAGATATGACCAGTCAAAGTTGGTCAAAACTCAATAGGATGGGTCAACATTGGCCAACACTGGTCAAACCTAGTCAACAAGCATTAAAGGGAATCATAAATGTAAATGGGGCCATTTAAATGTTAACATTAAACCCATATAATTACCTTTATTCCATTTATCCCACCCACTTTTCATAACCTCCACATGGTATAAGAGTAATATGGCCTTTAAAAATGGAAGAAAGTAGTTATCTTTTTAAAATATAAGAGAAATAAAGATGAGTCTCATCCCACAACCAAAGGTGTGGGAAGGGGTTTTATTCCCTTACCTGTATTTTAAGCATGTTGATAAATCCACCAACACATTACATGTGCTTGGGAAGGCTATAAAAGGTTGGTGTTTCATTTGGAGAGCATGAAGCATTTTCAACAAAGCATTGTTGATATATTTTGAAGAGGTTTAGAAATATATGAAGGAAGATTTTAGTAGGACATAGATATTGAAGATAATTATTTTAAGATGCAGGTATAATTTGTTTATAAATTCATTTGGTGTATTTTGGAATTATAAAAATTGCACCAATTATTAATGAATCGGTCATGCTTATAGTGGACCCTGGGATGCAGACAAATTGTCAAACCCTATAAACAAACTTTTGTTATCCTTCTCTTTTATTTGGTTATTATTTTGCACATAAATATTAATTCCTTTCTAATCATGTATTTTCATTAAAAATTATATTTGAATAGTTTTTTAAAAAGTTACAGAAAAATGAGATTACTATTTAAAGCATCCATTTTTTGGGTTATTAAAATTGTTCCAAGTGTTTTGATAATTGGATAAGTACAGATCAATTTGGTATCATAGATAGTCATTTGTGCCAGATAAAAATATTTTTAGATTACAAGTGGATTGTTTATGTTAACCAGGTTGAGATCTAGACATGGTGAAGGTGAATAGAAGAGTAAAATCCTAATATAGGTACATGATGTACAAGTCAAGAGACACCAATGGAAGGGGAATCAGATCAAGAATGAGACTTTCATCAATATTTTGAGAAAATGAAAATCATGATAGAAGAGACATATCATGAAAGTCAAAGTTGAATTGAGTGGGAAAATAAAGGTAAAGATGAAGAGGAAATTCCTTGGTCTCATTAAACTCCCAGTGTAGGTGATGATAAACCATTAAAAATATCTGAGTCTCTTCCCTCTTTAAAGTTTGATATTAAGTTTGAGTTGCCTATATATAATGGAGAATTGAATGTAGAAAAATTGGATAATTTGATCAAGTAGATTAATGTATACTATAAGATTCAAAATATTTTAGATGAAAAAGCAAAAATTTAGTTAGCTACACTTCGGATGGGTGGCACAACACTTATCTAGTAGGAAAGTAAGGAATAAGAGGATTTGGTCAAACAAGCTAATGTGACTTCTTCTTAGAATGAACCATTTTTTGAGTTTTGTAAGCAATTTTATCATTTAGGATACATGCAACAAGCCATGATGGATTGACAAACTCTTAGGCAAGCTAAGGGCCAAAGTGTATAAGATTATACATAGGAGTTTAGGAAGTAAGCTTTGCATTTGAATATTCCCTTACACACACTTGAGACTTGATGAAGTATATTGGTGGGTTATGTAGACACCTAAGATTGGCCACCAATGGCTTCATATCAGACTTCAGACTAATTCTTGCCAATCATTGAATACCTAACCCAAGAATTTATATTAGTCTCAAATTTGGCTTCATAACCTTGAATTAAATCAATTTGGCTTAATAAATAAATTAAATAAGGAAAATACACACATTTAATTAATCAAAATCAAACAAATGACCAAATTCCTAAAAGGAATTAATTAACTTGCACACCCTAATCAAAATCAATTAACAAGTTAAATTAATTTCAAATCCTAATTAAGTTCACCCATGAGCTAATAAATCAATTACTAAAAAGGAAATTCAAGAGCATCTTACCTTTGTGAATTGTCTCAAATGGAAAATATATAAAATAATATTCTAAGAATATGCCAAACTCAACAAAAGTTAGTAAACTCAACCATGGTTGTGAGTTGTCCTTTTTAGAAAATATCTAAATAGAATATCTTAGGAATATGACAAACTCAACCAAGCTTAATAAACTCAACCATGGTCAGATTTAACCTATTCCAAGGGATTTAAAAGCCTATAAAATGAAGCCTAGAGTTTTTCATTTTGAGATCTCAATCACGTTAGAGTTATAATGCATGAATAGATCCATGAAGCTAAAAGCCTAGTGTTATAATGACAAAATTGAACCAAGCCATATCAATAAAGCCAAGCATTTAAAAATGGTGCCAAGAGGATACGGAGATAGCTAAGCCTCATTGATGAAGACATTTTGAGCACAATCCAAGCAAACCAATGAATAAATCATTTAGAGATTTCAAGGAAGGTAAAGATTATTATTATTTATATTTTAATTGGGTTTTCAATTGTTTTTTGTTCATTAAGTTCCCCCTAAGATCTAGGCCAAGAGATGTTATGCTAGTGTGTTTATTTCATTTTTATTTTGTTTTGAGACTAACACAATACTAACCTTGTCTCTTGAGTCAAATTCCTAGATCATAAGTTACATAGTTATCTAAAACATATGATACTAGTTTAAAATATTACTAATCTAGATTCCATTTATGTACAAGCTACTCACTTGGAAGCTAGGGGGAAAATTCCTAAAGAGAACTTTTCTAAGTAAAAACCCAAGAAATCTAAAAGCAAGGACAAAGGTTTAAAAGGAAAAGGTAAGAAAAAAATGACTTATATAGTCAAAAAAGAAGATGAAAATCCATTTTGTAATCATTACAAGAAAATTCATGATGAATCTAGGTATTGGAAATTACATCCAAAATCAAAACCTAAAGGATTAAATAATAAGAAAGGAAAAAATAATAAAACCAATACTGTGGTGCATGATCTTGGATCTGATTCCAATGATGAGACCAAGATCATGGCCATGAGTTTACAAGGTTTTAATTCTTCCTCTTCTTCTATCACTAGTTTATCTAATGTTACATCTTCCTGTAAACAAAAATCTATGCATGATGAGAAGAAAAGAAATGAGGCTTTCCACCTTAGAATTGTTTCTAAACATACTAAAATAGACACTCTATTTGATAGTGGATCTCAAGCTAATCAAAATTTAGAGGAGGTTGTGAAGAAATTGGGACTCCAAACTAAACCACATCCTAATCCTTATCCTTTGGGTTGGGTTTGTGATGATTCAAAATAACATGTAACAAGAACTAGTAGATTCAGATTTGACATTACTAACAAGTTCATTGATGAGGTTAATTTGTATGTTTTTCTATTAGACATTTGTGGTGGGGTTTTGGGAAATCCTTATCTTTATGATCATAAAGATATATTCTATATGGAAGAGAATAAGTACTTGATTCTTAAATATGGGATTGAATATATTTTTAGAGCTCATCATGTGAAAATAAGTCTTTCTTTGGTTTCTACAGGGTAGATGAAAATTATTGTAAATTTAAAAAATAATTTTGTACTCATGTTGATCAAAACTAAAGAGAAAGATCATGAAAAATATTTTGATAATTTTGATCCTAAACATCATAATGAAAGGGTTAAAATTATTTCTGACTATGATGATGTTTTTTAGGATCCATAGGGTCTACCTCCTAAAAGTGGTGTTCAACATGAGATACAATTATTTTAGGATGAACCTCTTACTAACATTGGTATGTATAGATTATTCATGATTAAAAATGAGGAAATCAAGAAGCAAGTGAGGTAACCATTGGTAAAATTAATTATCTACCCAAGTTTATCCCTTTGTGGTTTGCCTATCATTTTGGTGCCTAAGAAATATGGCACATGTTAGATATGTGTTAATTTTCATGCCTTGAATAAAATCATGATGAAAAATCATTACCCTCTTCCTCACATTGATGATTTATTATATCAATTGAATTTTTTTGTTTATTTCATTATGTTAGACTTAAGATGTCATTATCATCAGAGGAGAATCAATGAAGGTGATATTTGGAAATCTACTTTTAAAACAAAATAGGGTTTGTTTGAATGGCTTGTTATGCCTTTTAGATTATGTAATGCACTGGCTACATTCATGTGTGTGATGAATGGTGTTTTTAGTCCATTCATTAATGATTTTGTGAGTCTATTTAGATGATACTTTGATTTTTAGTCAATCATGGGATGATCATGCTATTTATATTCAAAAAGTCTTAAATGCTTTGAAAAAGGAGGAACTATATTTGAAGATGTCTAAATGTGAAATTTGGAAAACATATTTAGTTTATTTGGGTTATGTTGTGGGACATGGTAAATTAAAAATTGATTTTATAAAATTTGAGGTCATTATTAATTGGCATAATCCCAATAATGTAATAGAGGTTAAGAGCTTTCTTGGTGTAGTTTAGTAATATAGAAAATTTATTGCTAAATTCTTGTTTATTACATCTCCTTTACATTCTTTGACTAGCATTAAGTAGGTATTTTAGTGGGGAAGCAAACATCAAAGAGATTTTGATACACTAAAATAAAAAAATAAGTACCATTCCTATCTTATCCCAATAATAGTTGTATTCTTTATGCTAAAAGTAAGCCCAATAATAGGAAATTGGGTTTATATAGACCTCTTCCTATTCCTAATAGACCTTGGGAAAGTATTTCTATAGATTTTGTAGGAGGTTTACCTATGACATGAATGAAACATGATTATCTCTATGTAATTATGGATAGATTTAGAAAAATGTGTGTATTATTTCCTTGTAATAAACATATTAATGGTGAACGGGCAACACACTTGTTTTTTAGCATGTTTGGGTTCATTTTGGATTGCCCACATCTATTATCTTTGATCAAGATTCTCAATTTGTTGGAGAGTTTTAGTCAACTTTGTGGGATTTTATGGACACTAAGATGAAGAAAAATACTACATTTCATCCACAAACTAATGGATAAACAAAGGTGGTCAATCATACAGTAGTACATTTACTCCAAGGTTATTGTAACAATCATCCTAAATTATTAGATAAATATATATGTTATGTGTAACATGATTATAATTGAGAACTACATTATTCCACACAAAAGTCTCCTTTTGAGACTTATTTTGGTTATCTACCTAAGTCACCATTGGACTTCACATTTGAGAAGGAATCAATTGTAGATGAATGATTTGATGCTGATAAGGCCAAGAAGTTCATTTAAAAGATATTATTAGTTCAACAGATTGTCAGGGAATAGTTAGACAAAAGTCAAGCAAAATAAAAAGCTAGGCATGATAAACATCAAATTGATCGTCATTTTCAAGTTGGTGATCAGGTATGGCTTCATATCAATAAGGAGAGGTTTAAAAGTGAAGGTAAAAATATTAAATGAATTTGATATAGTCTATTTAAAATTTTGGAAAAGATTGGTAATAATGATTTTCGATTATATTTACCACCATACATGTAGATTTATTTAGTTGTGAATGTTGAAAATCTAAAGTTGTATGAGCCTCTTATGATTATAGATTACGATGAAAGTGTTTCTATACCTTATATTAAATATTTTTCTCCTAAGTATCTAAATGAGTTGTAAAAAGATACCATTCTTGATAGGAAAGTGAGAATTTCATGATGAGGTGATGTTGAATATATTAATGTGGGTCTAAAAGAGACACATCTAGGGAAGGCTAAGTGGATGGAAATTGAAAAAGTGAGGGAGAAATACCCTCACCTTATTCTAAAAAAATCACTTTTGGAGGTCCAAAAGCTCCTCAGTGGGGAGAAGTGATTTAGGAGGATCCCCCACTAAAATAGTACCGATCTAATATCCTTCTAAGTACCTATGTTGTTTAATATCTAGGCATAAAGTTCAAGGAAAAAGGGGTAAAAAATAAAATGTCTCAATTCTTATTCAAAACATTCACACAATATAGAGCTCATTAAGACCTTTTGGTGCATTTTTTATTTTGAAAAATGGAGTTTGTAAGTACAAGATATGACTAGTCAAAGTTGGTCAAAAGTTAATAGGATAGGTCAATGTTGGTCAACATTGGTCAAACCTAGTTAACAAGAATTAAAGGTCATGATAAATGTAAATTGGTCTATTTAAATGTTAAAATGACACCCATCGAATTACCATTTATTCCATTTATCCCACCCACTTTTCATAACCTCCACATGGTATAAGAGTAATGTGGCCTTTAAGCATGAAGGAAAGTAGTTATCTTTTTAAAAGATAAGAGAAATATAGATGAGTCTCATCCCATAACCAAAGGCATGGGAAGGGGTTTTATCCCCTTACATTTTTTTTAAGCATGTTGATAAAGCCACCAATGCATTCCATGGGCTTGGGAAGGGTATAAAAGGTTGGTGTTTGATTTGGAGAGCATGAAGTATTTTCAACAAAGAATTGTTGATAGATTTTAAAGAGATTTAGAAATGCATGAAGGAATATTCTAGTGGGAAATAGATATTGAATAGAATTATTTTGAGATACAAGTATAAGTTATTTACATATTGATTTGGTGTATTCTAGAATTGTAAAATTTGCACCAATTATTAATGGATTGCTCATACTTATAGTGGACCCAGGGATGTAGACAAATTGTTGAACCATGCAAAAAAAACTTATGTTGTCTTTCTCTTTTATTTTGTTCTTATTTTTCACATGAATATTAATTCCTTTCTACTCACATATTTTCAATAAAAATTATATTTGGATAGTGTTTTTTTAAAATTATGGAAAAAAAAGATTACTATTCAAAACATACATTTTATGGTTTATTCAAAATTTTCTAAGTATTTTGATAATTGGATAAATATGGATCAAAACCTATGCTAAATGGAGGTGATGCACCAATATAATTTATCTACTCTATTTGACCTCTTAACAACACTAATGAACAATACATATGACTGAACCACTATTTCAAAGAGCTTTTAAGCAATAGTTTTTCACATAGAGGTTGTATTATATTATAAAAATAGGAGGGTAATGAAGGGAAGTTATAATTTAAGACATTTACTAGTCAATATTCCACTCTAAGCTCAACCACTAATCACTCTAACACACTATGTGACCTATAGAGAACTATACACTAACAACTAGGTGAGGTAAGGACCTATAAATAGAGAAAATATACCACTTATGGATATAAAAAAATAATATGAAACACTATATACTAAAATGAATAATATTTAATAGTCCTTTTATTATCTCAAGTGGTGACAAAGTACCAACTTAGGCAGAGTTTCCTCATACCCAATCGAGGGATAGATACAATGGATTTCAAGCCTAATTTTATAGGACATGAGAAAAATATAGAATACAGATATTTATGTGGGATTTTAGATAAGATGCCATAATGTTCATGATTATCTTTAGACAACAGTTAGAATTAGCCTTAATAGCTCTATCATCTCTCTAAGCATTGCATTAACTAGTTACTGTCTTTCAATGAGAGTATGACATAGATATGGGGTGGTGGAGGCTATTTCAAACTTGTTTTACCCCATTAATGGCATTACCATGCCAATTTTGTCAATAAATATCCTTATTAGTAGTTATAAATATGCATTATGCTCTAATTAGCCTCCATGAGTCATTAAGTAGCCCACCCTTCTCCTTACATGTTGACTAAGCTTAGAAACTATCCATCCTCCATTATAAACATGAAGTGTCTCTACTTTCCTTCATGAGGTAGTTAAAAATATGTAATTACCTTGTATTTAATACCTTATCATTCCTTCCATGCCCAAAAACATCTTCTTTAGTTGATTAAGTAGGCTTATTAGGCAACTAGGCCTAGTCACCCAGTGCTTGTTGTTTAGGTGGTAATGAAACCTACATAAAACCTTGGGAATGGGAAAAATGAACATTTTTCAGGTCTAAACCAATGTATTATACCATGATATGTGCCTCCAAACCAATATACACATGCAACTCTACCCCATTTAGGTGACTAGGTCTCCTTTACTAGCTTTTACAGACTAACTCTTTGGTGTAGACTTGTAGGGGAATTTACAGGTATAATTTAAAATATTTTATGGCCTAATAACCTATAATATACCTCATAATATCTTTATCCATGATTTTTAGCTGTTAATATAATTTTTTACCTTATTTGCATCACTAAACATTACAAAAACATGGTTTATGGGATGCCCCTACAACTATCTATATAGACCATGCCATGAACATTACCTTATTAGAGTTCATTATGAAATTAAAGTTTTTTCAAGACCCATCCAAGGATTTTTAGTGTAAAATCTTCAAGCTTTATTCAATCGAGTCTCCACTAGGGTTTATGTAGAGTTTTAGTGGCCTACCATCCTAACAATGGTTCATAAAGTACATGAATCCAATCCAAAACCTTTTTACATGTATCTCTAGCCCATATAACCCCTCAAAACTCTTGAATATGTTTTAGTCCCATGCAAATTTTATAGTGAGATGTGAGTGAAAGTTAGTGGACTTTGAGCTCGTTGTTAGGAATTATAGATAGATTGTAGTGTTAGTGATTGTTCATATAGATGGGATATCTAATGCAACTATTTCCTCCATGGATGTTGAGTACCTATAGTTACCTAACTCCCCCTAAGATAAATATCCCTAAGTCACCTTTATATGTGAGATATGGTTGTTTGAATTGGTAGCTCGAGGTGGTATCTTGGGGTAGTACAGTTTGAGATAGGTCTTGAGACTAAGTTTAACACTTATTTTATTTATTCTACCAAAAATAACTATATTAGGACTTATAACACCACTACACACATTTTATAAACCTTAATTATAATATGGGGGCGTTTTATGTGTCACCAATATGGAGATGGGATCTTCAGGCCCAAGGATGGCTTTAGGCCTTTTAGACCTAAGCTAAGTCCCAGGGTCTTAAATGACTTGTAGGTAGTCATTGATGGATTAAATTCCATCATAACACCCCCTTACACCTTATCTACACCTTTTACACTTATCCATAGATGTTTTTATTACCATCTTAGTCCCTATCTCTTTGAGTCTACTTTGAGTGCCATTACCCAACCTAAGTGCTTAACCAGTTAGGTTAGAGACCTTGGGTAGAATATTACATCCTTATTTATTTTAGATATTATTGAATATTTTGTGACATGTTTTTAAAGTTTTATAACAACATTTTTATTATATTACCCTCAATTTTACTCTCTATATACCTCCCACATTCTTGCCTAGGGTTTATGAACAATTACGCCTGTGTAGCCCTAAGGGGTTGATTGTCTATCTTGATTAATTTGAGAATCTTGTCACCATTAAACTCTTTTTAAATATTAATTAATTTCTCTTAAGTTTTTTAAAACTCTCAAACACCCCCAAACATGTAGATGTCTTTAATTCATAGGCACAGGTCTGTTTAGGCCTATTTAGGCCTAATAGCCATATTTAGGCCATTAGGCTCTCCTTTACCAATATAAAATGATAAAATATCATTTTATATTGAGGTTATAAATATTAAAAGTTATAATAACCATTATATCTCTTTCACCCCTCTTCACCATGCATGTTTCATCAACTTTCACCAATTTACTCATGACCCTGCCTATAGGTGCTCAAATGGGCCTGCCTAGACTATGGGTAATAGTTTATTCCTTAGTTAGTTAATTGAGTTTGTTTTTAATAGTATAAAATTAGGAATATGAACTAAATATCATGCACAAACCCTCATAATATTATCTTAAGGTAACCTTCCACTTAGATACCTTGCTTTCTTATGACTAACACATGACTTCCTACCTACGCCTACTAGGCCTAATGGTTTGTCAAGGCGATTTAATTTATTGAAGATAATAGAATGTCCAATTGAGAATAAATAATATTGAAAAAAATTGAGGATAATCCCTTACTTTCCTCTCACTTCATGATTATGTAGGGTTCTTCATAGTTTAACTTATTATCTAAACATCCCACCTGTAGGTGGCAATCTTGCAGTTCGACTATGTGAAAGAGTTTATATTTATATTCATGATAATATTATTTTAATTTATAAAAATTCACATCCTTGTTATACCTTTTTCATAATTTTTATCTACATACATGTCAAGACACCCTATCATGTCTCCTTTGCTTAATCTACACTTTTCTTATAGTCATGTCTGTAGATGGTGGTTCTAGGCCCTTTTTTGGCTATGGGTGTTTCATTTGAGAGGTGAATTTGTGTTTTATTGAATCCTTGGGTGTCATAATAATGTTTTTTGACCTCCATTATCCATTATAACCCTCTAAATACTATTTTTCTCATCAAACTTTAGTGTTCCTCCAACCTTGTAGTTATAGTCATGTTATATTAGAGTCTTGATTGAGCCCTCATCTTCTTGGGGTGGTCTGATGTATTAATCCTTGATGTACCATAATATATCTATCTAAAATAATATTAATGTAATTTATTATTCTCATTTATCTCTCAACATATCTCATACCCCATCCAAATGGTCAATATCTCATTTATTTGGTTTACCCAAATAGACCACTATAGTCAAGACTATGAGAGAGTGTCTTTCTAGGGTTGAGGATGAGAATGGATTTTAGTGTAGGCAAGTTATGGGTATGAGTAAAACACCAAAGTTAATAAATAATAGGTTAATAACATGTATCTCTTTAAAATAACCTAATGAAGGTTCTCCATAGTCATTACCATAACACCATGTTCACACTTACAAGGAGAAACTCATTACACACATGGTAGTCACATTGGAATAAGTCTTGAAGTTCTTTGGCCTTGATAACTCAACATGATTACTTAGGATAGAAAAGGGAGACTTGGATGTATTCCAATAACCTACTCTACAACCTAAAACATCCTCCATCTCGATTTTTATGTCTTAAATGCCCTGTAACCTGAAGAGACATTGTTTACAACTTACAAAAGTGATAACATGAAGTTTTTCCTATTATCTAGGGTTCACACCTATGAAAAAATAATGGGGAATTGTGGATATTTAACTTTATGACTTTTAGAAGACATGTATGATCATTGGTTGCATTAAAACAATCAAAACTACATTGAGACCATTACATATTTGACTCCAGCATAGATGAAGAAGGAAACTCTAACTATGTAAATTATTTACTATTGTTCATAGAGTATAGATCATAAATATATAGACTAATTCCAATAATCAAAATTTTAGGGGACTTCCTTCCCCTACCCAAAGTCTTGGATCCTCACTTTTTCTTTCATATTCATACAAACCACAAACTTGAGTAGCTCTCTTGAGTTGCCTGGGAGCTTGATGGAAGAAATGGATCAATTTTTGGCCCTTTTGACCTTGAAACTCACATATTATTCCATCTGATGCTTTACCTAAGTCCCCTCTACATATTTATGACTTCATATAATCATGTACATACTGTACAGATCTGTACAAGTTTGGAAGCACTTAAAACCTATAGCTTTCTTACATTTTCTCAAATTTTAGACTTTGAAACATTATTATAGGATGAGAGGAGGAAAAATAGATGTAAAAAAACATTTAAAAACTTGTGGTATAGTTGGGGAAGTTAAGGAGTCACATTTTCACATGTGTAAGACCTGTTTGGTGAGTTAAACATGGGTTTGACCTCTAAAATGGACCCTTTTATACATATAAACACCTTGATATGATTTAGAACATTTATAAAACATTTTAAGACCCATAAAAAATGTTTCAATTTATCTAAAGATATTTATGACTACAAATGTTTTCCATATGACATGTTTGAAGGGTACATTTGATGTCATAGAGTGCTAAATAAGGCTTAAAACATGTTTGAATGAGTATACCATAGATAATGACCTTAGATACATCCTAGACATCATGTTATGTTTCAAAATAGGCTTCAACACACCTATATCATGCTAAAAAATCTTCTATCATAAGGAGTTGCTTAAAACATGCCTAAAACCATGAAAACTAGCAACCTTAATCTCTCTAAATTACCTTAATTTATGATAAGAAACCTTAACTTTATCAAACAAGAAAAGGCCACCTTCTATGCCTCAAAACCACTCTGACACTTTTTACACTCATTCAGGGACCATCATGACAACTTAACACACCACCTAAGGACTCAAAATAAGCTATGACATGAGGATCCTTCAATCAAGTGCTAGCACATACATTGACACCTTAAACAAGGATAAAGAGGCTTAAAAATGAACATTCATAAGACCATGATAACTTCTAAGCAACCATGTACAAGTTTGGATTGGTATCATGGGAAAGTTTTTAATTGTAGGGGTTGATATTTGGCTTAGTAGTCCAAAATATCAATAAATCCTTCACACCCTATTCTTGTGTCTAGTTTCTCCACTCAAGATGTATAATCCATTATGTAGGAGGTTTATAATCTACAGGGCAAGATGTTACATCTTGAGCAGGGAGCCACTAAGACATCATGTGCCTTAGATTCTCATGTTATTTTACATACACCTTTGGCACATCATATAAAAATAACTCCTTTGCCATTTAAATTTTTGGCACCCAAGCTTACATTATATGATGGTAAGGGTGATCTTGAGCACCATCTTTGAGCTTTCCAAGAAACATGTTTGGATTACATATTTAATGATTGGCTCCTCACTAAGTTATTTCCATATAGTCTAAAGGATTATGCCTTATAATGGTTTTATGATCTAAAAAATTAGTTTATCATCACATTTAATCCATTAGAAAATATGTTTCTATCACACTTCTCAATAAACATTAGTGATAAGATATCATGTGCTCAAGTTGCACATTTGAAATAAAAATCAAATGAGCTTATTATAGAATATGTCTTGAGATATAAGACTATACTAGCCAAATTAACTAGCCCCATGTTGGATAAAAATATCTAGGACATTTTTAAATAGATCCTACTACCAACATTACATTAAGCTATCTTGTTTAAGAAGTTTCCAATCTTCACAAATTTATGCCACACAGTGAAAGAAAGAAAAGTCAAGATTCCCTACATGGGCAAACTAGAATATACAAATGGATTAGAATCAAATACTAAGAGTTATATTAATCCTCCATACAAGTTAAGGGAAACTAAAAACAAGATTTATTCAAAGGCCAAATTTAACGTAGCTTCAGATCCATCCCCTCATTTAGTTTTATCATCTCTTGTTAGAGTTGGGGTTTTCTTTTTTCCCATATTTATTTAATATGTGTTTCTTGTATTTGGAGTTATATTTTTATTTTATGATTAGGAATTAACTCCATTGACTAACTATTTTAGGTATGGGAGTTACTCTTCTATTATTGGCTCTCTGACCACCTTTCTTAGGGGAGTTACTCATGCACTCCTATTTGTACATATCTCTTGGTGAGAAATTATTATATGGAAGGTTGATTTTGGATATTATCTTATTTATGAATTATTATAATGTATGTGATTTCATTTTATTATATCTATTGTGTTGTGTACATGCTTGACTTGTGCCTATCACAAACTTGTGCATTCACTTGATCTAAAGATATTGGCATCCACTCCGATATGGTATCAAAGCCACTCTAGTATTTAATTGTGAATTTTTTTATTACTATTAGTTTCATTTGAAATCATGAGATTTATTATTTTTAAATAAAATTTTGTTTTCACAATCTATTTGTGGGAATTTTTCATCTTTGGCAGAATCATTTTTTATCAAAACTAGTTCATTAGTAGCCATCACCATAGTTATTATGGTTTTTTTATTACTGCATTTTCTATATGCCTTGGTGCATTTTCTTAAAAAAAACCTACATGCTTCCATACAACCTCAGGTTTGGTCTCCTCTATTCAGTATTGACCTATGATTGGCCTCAACTAGTTTTGTATGTTCGACCCTAGTTTTACATTTCTTCTAGATGGCCCTCAGCTACAAAATTTTCACCTATTAATATTTATCCCATTACCAACCAATTAGAACTACCATTCCATACATCCTTTATACGAAAATTGGCTAGCTCAAATGAATAGCC
Organism: Torreya grandis; assembly: GCA_037957365.1. NCBI lineage: Eukaryota > Viridiplantae > Streptophyta > Pinopsida > Cupressales > Taxaceae > Torreya > Torreya grandis. The sequence continues at coordinate 2,911,005 of JARHVA010000423.1, read as the reverse complement.
TCATAAAAAATAGCCTTATAACAACATAAAAGACTCTTACAATTTTAAAACCTTGAAAGTTTATTTTAAAACAAGTTAAGTCTATTCAAGTTTGACCTAATTTTTTTAGCATATTAATTTTTTTAATACATTGATTTAAAATTTGGTCAAATAGGCTAATTTTATTTTAATACATAAGTAATGCATAAGAGGATTGGTTAGGTTTAACACTGCTAGTGGATAGATTTTTTTTTTATATAAAATAATATATTTTGGGCAATATTTAAAAATAAAGTGTTGTTCATTTTTTAACTTTCTCACATTGTACTTGATTCCTTGGATGCATTATCAGCTGAGTCTGATGACTTCTTTTGTTTGTAAAACTCATCCTTTGACTCATTGCATTGATTTATCAAGAGGCACTATCTAACGAGTTTGACATCTTTTGAGCATGCATTTGCAATAATTTGGGGGTTCACCATTTCATAATTCAGGAGGCAAGGCATGGTTTTTCTATGTCACTCTTTCATCAATTCTTGCACTTTAATTTTTTCAACAACTATAACTTTCACTACTACAAATTATTTCTATACTAATGGATTCAAGTTTAATCAACCCACTAACTCCCTTTAACTATCATGAATGGAAAATCAAGATGACAATCATTTTAAGGATTAAGGGTTTGTATATGATAACCATGGGTGATGAAACTAAACCTAACATAGATGTAGAGATAGTTAAGTGTTATAACCATAGTGATGAAATCTATGGGCTATTATGTCTTTCTATAACACTCAATATTTTATTTCATTAAGAGTTTTCCAAATCACCTCAAGATTTATGGACCATTATAGGTAAACTATTTGGAGAGAAAGATGTGATGAGAGGTTAGGAGCTTGAGAATGAACTCATTAGTCTAAGTCCTTGAAAATTTGACACCCTATAGGATTTATTCACTAATTTCAAGTCCTTGAGATTATAGTTGAAAGAATGTGGGATAAATAAAGATGACCAAATTATTCTTTTTATACTCTCTAAACTAGGACTTGACTATTTAATCTTTTTCTCTACTTTCCATGCCACTAAAAGTGATTTGGGCATTACATGGAAAATTCCCTATTTAGATGCTTTCATTATTAGTTTAACTAAAGAGTAAGACAAGTTAATCCAAATGGGCACATCAAATTCTATAAAACCTCAATCCCTAATTTTTGGAAATGGGAAATCAAAGACTTCAAACAAAGATAATAAGAATAAGAATAAAGATCAAGAGAAGAAAGAATAAACCTCTACCAAAGCCTCCTCTTCCAATGGCAAACCTAAGAAAGAGAAGGTTAAGTGTGCCTATTATAAGAAAAATGGACATGATGAAAACAAGTGAATGAAGAATCAAATAGATCACCTAACTCATCTCCTAGAGAAGCACACCATATATATTTCTGAGTCCATCAAGCATAATTCATTTACCCAAGATTATACTAATGTAAAAGGAAAGGGGAAAGAGAAATAAAAGAGAAAGGCTCTTGTAGCAGTTTTAGCTTCAACATCTTCATGGGTTATTGACTCAGGTTCTTCTCACCACATGGACTTGTAAATAGTTGATTTTTATTTATTAGATCCTTATAACATGTCTTCTATTATATTGGGTGATGACACTTTTGTACCTATTGTAGGGAAAGGGTTTGTTAAAATGGAAGGAGTAACATTAAATAATGTTTTAAGTGCCCCTTATCTTTCAACCAATCTCATATTAATGTATTAAATCACTCATATCAAAAAATAAATGAGTGTTGAGTTTTTACCAAGTTATATCATCATTATGGAGTTACATAGTGATTCTACAGTGGTAGTGGGAAGGGTAGATCACCAAGCCAGGTTTTACAGCTTCACACATTTTAAACCTAATTATTCTCCAATTGCATTACTGACTCATTTATATAGAGATAAAAAATTATGGCATGAGCAATTTGACCACCTTAACTACCACTACCTTAAATAACTTAAAAAAAAAATAACATGGTCATAGGCTTGCCTCGATTCCAATTCTCTAAGGGAATTTGTGAGGGTTTCTCTCTTGGAAAGAATACCAAAGAAAATTTTATAAAGGTAAAGATTTGAGAGATTCACAAACCTTGGAGTTAGTACATAGTAATGTATCTAGGCCTTTTTCTAGTCTATGTTTTAAAAGAGCTAAGTACATTAACACTTTCTTTGATGATTTATTAAGATATATATGGGTCTACTTTCTTAAGCAAAAGTTTGAAGTATTTTAAGATTTTCAATACTTCAAGTAACTTGTGAGAAATAATATAAGAAATCCATCAAATTTCTTTGAACTGATAATAGAGGTGGATATATCAACAACATATTTGAGAAATTTTACACCACATAGTGGATTTATTTGCAATGGAAAATTAATTATATTCCTTTATATAATGGAGTTGTATAATGCAAGAATAGGTCCTTAAAAGATATGTTTATATGTATGATTCACTCTAAGTCTTTGGCACCTCAATATTGAACCAAATCTATTAATTATGATTTTTATATTCAGAATAGGATTCCTCACAAATTTTAAAGGCATAACACCCTTTAAAACTTAATATGGAAGGAAACTTGAAGTTGAGCACTTTAAGGTTTTTAGATCTCCAACTATGGCATGCATACCAAATAAAATATGCAAAGCTATAGAACCTTAGTCCAAGCCTTGAATATTTTTAGGTTATCCAGATGGTGTCAATGGGTATTGCCTTCTACATCTGACCATACATGAGTTGTTCATAGAGAGTAGTATTCAATTTTAGGAGAGTCCCATAGAATCAACACTTGACACTTCTTCTCTTTCATTGGATTTACTTTGACTTGATGATTCTTCTTCCAACTTGGATAATCTAGAGAAAATTCTTAAACTAGGGTCTTCTTCTTATTCCAGCACTAACAATGAGGTAAGTGATGGGGAATATTCTACATCCACCTCTAGTTATGTTTTAGAGGATGAGGATTTAGTACTTAAATCACCCACATCTAGGCCCCTTTGGGAAAGGCAAATACTTGGTTAGGGGATCTAGAAAATGATAAACATACTCAAGCATATTAGTAGAGTGATCCACATGCTTTATTTTCTTCAATTTTAGATCCACAAACATTCTATGAGGTTTCATGCATACCTGAGTGGGATAGTGATATACAACAAGAATATTTTTCCTTAATAAAAAATCATACTTGGGATTTGACTTCACTTCCTAAGGGAAAGAATATGGTTTAATGTAGGTGGATATATTTGACCAAGTTTACAATAGATGGGTTAGTCAATAAGTAAAAATCATGATTAGTTGCCAATGGTTTTTCATAGATAGCTAATATTGACTACTTAGAGACCTTTGCATCTATTGCAAAGATGACTTTGATCTAAATCACACTAGCTATAATTTCAATACATGGTTGGGATATACACCAAATAGATGTGAAGAGTGACTTTATTCATGAAGACATTGAAGAGGAGATATACATGGAGTATCCACCTAGGTTTGTTCAAGATTCATCCTTAGTTTATAGACTTAGGAAATCCATCTATGGCCTCAAATAGGCCCCTGAGGCTTGGTATGCCAAGATGGATTCCTTCCTCCTTAATTTAGGTTTCACCAGGTGTCATTCAGACCCTAATGTATACTTATTATTGAAGGTTGATTCTTTAATGATACTAGTCTTTTATGTTGATGATATTTTGATCATTGGGAGTTCCTAATCATCTATTGCATGGTGAAGACAACTCTACAGGATAGATTTGGAATGATTGACTTGGGTCTTCTACATTACTTCCTTGGCATCAAGATTTAATAGTATGATTTAGGGATTTCAATTGCACATCCCAAGTATGATCTCGATATTTTGGCTTAGTTTCACATGTTTGATTATATGTACACCCCATTCTAGCCACAACTAGCTTCTAACTAAGATTATAACTAATTTCTACTAAACGTTCTAAATTAAGCCTATATATCACTAAACATCCCAATTTCATCCATACATTAGAATTTAGTGCTCAAAATTGTGTTAAGGCATCCTTATTTGGTATATTATCCTATAAATAATAATAACCTCTCATAGATTCATCTTCATCACCTTGTGACCTAACAATTAACAATTTGGCCTTTGGACCCATTAAGTAGGGCACTTGAATAATTCATAAAGTGCTAAAATGATAAGTAGATTGAACAAACTAATTAAACCAAATTAAATTCTTAAGAAAATTTTCCATATGTAATTAGTGAAAAAAAATTTCAAAAAAGAAATTTCAATAAATATGAGGTCATGATGACATTATCATCATCATCAAAGTCAAGGAATTAAAATATCTCCCTAAAAAGGCCTTAAATGTAGAAACGGATCATCATGCTTAATAAATGAGATCTCTATCCCAAATATTAATTACATGTCTCATACTTAACTCAACTAAGGTTACACATAACTAATCTATGGTTATTTTAAACTCAACCATGGTTAATCCTAATCTAACTACACTTGGGTGAGAGTTAACTTTAGAGGATATAAATACAAGTCCTCACCTATTGATCTTTAAGATATTTTGGTGTAAATTTATTCTAAAAAAATACATATAAAGCTTCATCATCATAGTGTTACCATTCCAATTTCATAATCCAAGCTAAAATACAACCAACATTACCAAGGTACCAAGGAGAAGTGGAGCAATGGAGCTTCATTGACAAAGATTTCTTGATCACATAGCCAAGCAATCCAATTACCTCAACATGTAGATGTAGAACTACAAAGAAGTTCAAAGGGAGTTTCTCTTTTGTGCTTTTAGTTGTGTCTTAACTATGTTCTTATTATTTATGCTCACATTGGTATGTAGGTAAGAATTTTTTGTTTGCATTGAAGTTATTTGGTTTGAATTTTATTCACTAACAAGAGACTAACAATCCTCTTCATAATCTTATGCTACATAATGGAATGCTTGGTGGGGCACGTACCCCAAAAAGTTCTTCTCATGGCCTTTTAGGACTTATTGCTAACATTTTTCATGCTAAAATTTTTACTTAGTGACAAAAAAGTGAAAAATTAAAGTTCACAAACATTACACAAGAAGTTATAGTTTTGGACTTGTAACATGCAGTTTTGCTCTATGGAGTTGTGATATTACAAATGTGTTTTTCCTTCAAAGTTATGGTTTTACACTATGTAAGTGTGTTATTGCATGATTAAATTTTTTCCTACCTAAAATTTATGATATTGCATTGGGTAAGTGTAGTTTTGCCTCACAATAGTCAATTTTGCATCTAAAAATTTGGTTTTATGTCATTAAAACTTGTTTTGCCACATATTTATGGTATTGAATTCATAATATATGTTATTACCCTCATGATATGAGGTTTTACACTGTTAGTGTGAAGTATTGAATTAATGGTATATTTTGTATCAAAATGTGGTTTCGATCTATGAAGTTACATTTTTTCCCTTACAAGTTGTGGTATTGCACTATGTAGTTGTGGCTTTACACTAATAGTTTGTGTTATAGGTAGATATAGTTTTGAGTTAATAGTTATAGTTTTATAGGGGACATTTTTTTTTTACAGACATGCGATATTGCATTGTGTGAAAAAAAACAACCCAAAAGCTAAATTTCAAATATTATTTGCTCATTTATCTTTTAGATTCTAAGCAAAAACCCACTAACACTTTTTACAGGACCCAAAGGCCAAGGAAAGACATTTATTTTAGCACTTTAAGTCTTTAAATCACATTTACATTTAATGCTTAAAAATAATTTACTTACTTTGTTTTCATTTTTCAGTGTTCAAAAATTAACAAACAAATCCAAGGGGCTAGATTTCACATCACATTTTGCTTGGGTTTGTAAAATGAACACAAACTTAGACTAAACGCTCTTAAAAACTTAATTTTTTTATCATTTTTACTTGTTTTTTATGTGATTTTTTGTAAAAAATACTTAGCGCATATGATCTGTCCCCATCCCATTTAGGGAAATCGAGTGACCAAAAGTGCTTTATCCTTTTCCTTTTTTCACTTAGTCCAAACATAAAAGGATATAAGTATTTTAAGGTAATTTTAGGATCACCCAAGTCATTCAGTTCTTTAGGGAAAATTTGACCTAGGAATTCATCTCCTAGAATTATTTTAGCCCTGTTCCATAATAGGGTGTATAAATTAGGGCACATGATACTATGGTTACCAAGGGATTGAGAAACTAGCTTTTTTGATCATAACAAAAACCTAAGTTAGGTTTGGTTAACCAGGGTAATCCAATAACAAGTAAATAGATGGAATCGATATGCAAAGGAATAAAATTTTGTATAGTAAGTTATTCGATATGAACTTAATTTATGTGATAACATCTCTAGTGTTACCCACACTTGGGGCCATCTATAAAATGCAAAACTTATAGTTTTTAGATAAACCCCACTAGTCACATAAATATTGTCAATGTAGGGTGAGTAAACCAAATTTCTATATCATCGTATGAATTCTTCAAAGAAGAGGGGGCCTAAAAACCTTACTTTTCATGTGCATCTAAATTTTTGTATTATCAAATTATTTTCTCTCAAGAAGGTTTATATAGATGGAATTTGACGATATGAAGCCACCTTGTTAGTTTTTAGGAATAGGATGATACACTTAGGTGTTTTTATGTATTTTTATTTTTACTTGCAGTATTTTGTGTCAAACATATCTTTGTTTGTAAATAAAATGCATCAAAACCAAGTTGTGTTTGTACGTCACTCTTTTGTTTAAAGTGGTGTTATACCATCTATTTGATACCACACCTTTTATTTAAACATTTCTAAACATTTGTGTGTGTGTGTCACTTGATTGAAAGGAGAATCGTTACACTACTCATTTTATTCCAAGTATTTTTGCCTTAGATTTTTTGAAATAAACCATTTTTCATACCTTTTGAGTGAGATAACATCATTATGTTGCTCAAATTATTCAAAAACTTTTGCCTTGTGTCTAATCAATTTCAAAACTACATGTGCCTTTTTTAGTCTATGCCTAGTATCATTATAACATCCAATTTGGTATATAATATTTTTCACTTGACAAACCAAGTCTTTTAAATCAAGTTCAAAATTAATTTTGTGAAATTTAAATTTAAATGTTGATTGGTTTATGCTTATGCCTTGCTTAATTTTGACTTAGATATTTACCTGTCACTTTTGGATTGTGCAACTTCGATTAATTTCTTTCTTGATTTAAATATTTTTTGTTCCTATATTTTGGAAGTGATATTTTATATGTGCCTTGCATCTTTTTTGTTTCTTATAACTATGGTCAAAACTCTATTTCTCAAGTACAACCTTAAGCATGATTAGTTTACATTTGAGTCTTGCTCATCACTTGGGCTTGAATATTTTACTCTTCATCATTATTTTTTCCTACTTGGAATTAATTTTACCAATTAGTTTTATGCATATGCCTAAAGTCCAATGCCTTTTACCAATCATCAAGTTTTGTTTGAATCTAAATGCCTAGTTTGAGTCCAAGTGTTTTAAATTATTAGATTAATTGTCTTACCATTTTTACCTTGACCTAGTGTGTTTTCAAGTCTATATTTTGTGTCATGTTTCAAAAAGAACTATAATTTTACCATTTATTTTTATACCTAGTTTTTCCAAGTTTACCTTTTGTTTTGTGTTTCCAAAATACCTATAATTTTATAATTTGTTTTTAGACCTAGTGTGTTTTCAAGTATAGATTTTGTGTCGTCTTAACAAAAGACCCAACATTTTACCATTTGTTTTTAGACCTAATTGTTATAATTATAGGTTTTGTGTCATGTTTCCAAAAAAACTATCATTTTACCATTTATTTTTAGACCTACTTGTTCCAAGTCTAGCTTTTGTGTCATGTTTCCAAAATACCTAGTATTTTACCATCTATTTTTAGACCTAGTTTTTCCAAGTCTAGATTTTGTGTTGTGTTTCCAAAAGACCTAGCATTTTACCTTTTATTTTTAGACCTAGTTATTCAAGTCTAGATTTTGTTTCATGTTTCCAAAACACCTAACATTTTACCATTTATTTTTATACCTAGTTGTTCCAAGTCTAGTTTTTGTGTCATGTTTCTAAAAGAACAATATTTTACCATTTGTTTTTAGACCTATTTGTTCCAAGTCTAGATTTTGTGTTGTGCTTCCAAAATACCTAGAAATTTACTATTCATTTTTAGACGTAGTTTGTTTGGAGCCTAGCTTTGTGCCTTAGTCCCAAAGACCTAGTAACATAATCATTTTTTGACTTAGATTAGAGTTATTTTAAACATGGTTTACCAATTTTGGCATTCATATTTGTATTTCACTTAACCATTTGTGTGAGACATTTAATTTTAGACCTTGAGGACATTTTAGACTAAGTTTATCATTGAAAATTTTGGAGAACAGTTCCATTTTTAGGCCAAGCTTAGATCAAGTTTACCTTTAGACCAAGTTTTTAGACATACCAAATTTCAACCATTTATCATTTAGGCCACATTTTAAGAGTTTATAGAACTCTAGACATTTTTTTTGAGGTGTTACTCATTGATTTAGATATGTTTCATTACACTCATAGTGGAACCATGTATAATCTATGTTACAATAATGTGATCATGAATGATAACTTTGTTGAAGACCAATATAGCAATGATGTAGTTTATGAGATGGATCCTATCCTCCTTACACTACTAAATATAGAGAAAAAATCCAAGATTAATTCGCACATTACTTGGTTAACACACCTCCATATTTAGAGCAAGACCAAAAATAATCAATACAATATTTAGCTAATGTGCCATTGCTTGTTGAACAAGTCCAAGTCCAACCATACTAAGTAACCATGCCATCGACATATGAACCATACTTGTTTGATCATCACTTGTTTGAAAATAAGGAAAAGGTTTTAGTTAGAGCCATGGAGTTAGGGGCTAAGTTTATAATATAATTTCCCTATTAAAACCTACCTAGTCTAGTTATAGTGCTGAGAAATATACCTTATACCCAAACCATTGAACACACCTCTACTAGTTATTGTCAAGCATTCATGTTGATGTCATACCAAGACCCAAATATGATTGTAAAAAGAAAGGGCCCCATGGAAGAGCACTTTATTAAAATACATCAAGAATATTAGACCTATCTAAACCTAATGCATAATTTTAATGCCATGACCATGTCGAATGCTGCACTCATAGAGCTAACTCCTTCAATAGGAGTGCTAATTGATTTGACAGGTCAAGCTAATATGGGTGTAGACCCATTTTCCAAAATTACCTTAGTAGGAAACATGATCAATTTCCCTTTTATTGAAGATGTAATTGTGTCCTCTATGTATAAAAATGTGTCAAATATGATGGATAACACACAAGTGCCTTCTAATCTAGGCCAAGGTGAGATAAATACACCAATAAATAGTTCACAACAACAAGTACTTTTAGTTAATATCATGAGTGTTTCATAATAGTAGGGAGAAGCAATTCCTAAATTTCCAACCACATTAAGTTACTTCTAATCCTCAATCAGTTACTTGTTCAAGCATGCAATAATAGGGGTAAGTAATCAAACACCAACTAATTTTTTGCCTCAACAAGTGAGAAATTTGTTATTGCACCTCAATAAGTGATGACTAATATTCCATGATAATAGGTACAATCTAATTTACCACAAAAATAGAGGTATAACTATATGCCACCTCAATAAGGAGAAACTAATGTTCCACCTCAATAGGTAGTGACAAGCATACCTCAATAGTAATAGACCAATATACATCTACAATTGCACACATTTTCTAATCAATAACATATTTCTATTAGTTAATGAAAAATGATAAACACTCAATAAACACATACTTAACAATAGGTGTTTTCACAACAAAGAGGTATGAATGTTCAATAAGTACCAATTAGGTATCCATTGCCTTTTATTCAACAAGTTGTATAGATTAAAAGATATGGCCTTGGTCAACAACATACTCCCTTTAATCATCCAGGTTTGACTAGTCAATAGTAAGTTCTTACTCAACCTCAACAAACACAATATAGTTTAAAAATCCATATCTTTTTATTTCAACCCCAATTCCCTCAGACCCAAGTCCATATACCAAATCCAAAATAAAATATTTATCAACAACATGTGAAATATCAATAGTCACATCCCAATATGTGGATGAATATTCCTAGCTGATTTGCCCATGAAACCAATATTCCCCAACAAACCATTCCTCTATTATACTATAGTAAAGGTAGTCCACCTTTGACCTCCAAACCATAGCCTTAACCAAGTGTACCATTAAGTTTCTTGGCCAAATAACTAAAATAAATTAAGGCCTTAACCAAGTATACCTTGAAGTTTCTTGGCCTAAGAACTATAATAAATGAAGGATGAGTTTTTTGCTATTCAAACTAGGAACCAGACCAAGAAATTTAAATTATATGACATGTGTTCATACCCTTTCAACATAAAGTATCTTTTGATACCATTTACTCTAGGTTATGAACCATCAAAATTTGAAAAGTACAAGGGTAAAAGATACCCCAGGTCACATGTAATAGAGTTCTTTGTCACTTGCAATCTAATGGCCTATAGTGATATTTATCTACTCTTTTTGTTTTTTAGGAGTCTAGATAAACAAGATTTGGAATGGTTCCCCATGTTTATAAACAATTAAGTATCTAATTTTGATGATCTCTTAGGCAAGTATGTGTATATTATCAAGCATGATATTTCATTAGTAGATTTGACTCAGGCCAAGTAGAAAACTAGAGTGAGCTTTATAAGCTACTTATAGAGATGGAGAGTTCTTACTAGTCACTTCACCCATAGTTTACTAGATAAATAATTGGATACTATATTTACTAAAAATTTACACAATGAGATATGCTATCATCTAGAGATTTAGTGTGTGCACATGTTCAAAGAGATTATTGAGAAAGTCTTATAGATTGAAAAATCCCTTATTAATAAAAGGATTATCAAGTTGATATCCTCAAATTAGAATCAAAACCAAAACCAAGGTGCATGCCCAAATCAAATCCCTAACCAAGTCTAAGTGTAAGCCTTGACACCAACTCAAGCCAACAATTATGAAAAATTGAAACCATACAACCACAACAATAACATTGTTAGTAATGGAGTAACTAAGTCATGCCATGTCCAAATGGTGAAAACACCATCTACCTAACCTATGCCATAAATACAACTCGGTCCTCATCAACAACCCATTTAAAAAGCACAACCAATGCAATAACCTAGACCAACACCTTAGATGCCACAATAACCAACTTTAAAAAACCCCTCCTCTAAGAAGATATCCCACTTGTAGAGTCTTAAATGACCTTGGTGAACTGATTGAAGTAGTGTTTTAAAAACTAGTTACAGCTAATATGATTAGTTGGTCGATTCTAAAACACTATCCTCAAGGTATATCATATCCAAATTGGTACAAAGCAGATGTGTTCTATGAATACCATTGTGTTCATGGACAATCTATATGCCATTGTGTGAAACTAAAGCACCATATTAAAAATATGTTGGAAAATGAGGAAATCTAATTGGATAATAGAGAATTTACTTCCAATAAAAATATGGTTATCTAAAAAAATATTTTTCCATATCATGATGTTAATCAATAATAGAAACACTAAAGGCCACAATAATAATAGTAGTAGTAAGAATATCAGTATTAACAATAATGTCAACTGAAAGGGAGGAACCAAGACCAAAATGACCCCAAAAACCAAAAATATTGCCATGTAATTTCACATAACTACACTAAATTTATAGGTCATATTACGGGTGAGGATTTATCTATCATTACCATAAATCCTATACCAAGTGCCAATAGACTAGGACTATTTCCTAACAATTCCAATCAATCTACCTATGTTAGTAATCCTTCCTTAACCTATGATCATAAAAAATACAACAACAACCAAGCATTAGAATTTCAAGACCATATGTCAATAATTATTCATTACCCTATGACCACAACCAAGTGCACCAATAATCAATAATTATACTCTTTATCCCATCTCCATTTTTTTTCTAGTAGTAATGATCCTATATCCAATCTACATTATGCAATCACAACTCAATCATCTAAGATGACCATCCCAAGCCTATAACCTCTTTCCAATGCACCAATTGAACCCACTATAATGGAAAGGATCAAGCCAAATACTAATATTGAGGAAAAGATGCATGACATTTTGGAATAACTCCAAAAGACACCCAGACAAATCTCCATTCTAGATTCATTACATATGTTTACTATCCAAAATAATATCCTAACAAAACTCTTATACCAATTCCAAGTTCCAAATGACATAACACGGGAGAAATTCTAGTATTTTGTTGGACACCTAGCCACAAGACAATAGTTGACCTTTAACCAAAGTGATATGTCTCCCCTTGGTCCTTTCTATAACAACCCATTATACATTGAAGTTGTCATCAGGTGGCATAAAGTTAAACATGTCCTCATATATAATGGATCAAGCCTAAATATTGTGTCTCTAAAGCTCATCAAGTATCTGGGATATATAACAACTAATATATAACTAGAAACTATTACTGTCAAGGCCTATAATAATGAATAACAAGAATCACAAGGAACCATAAGCTTAATAGTGATCATTGGGCCTTTGACCCATGATACACTTTTTCACGTGTTCGACCTAGACCTATCATACAATTGAATTTTGTTTAGGCCATAGATACATGAAATTCATGTAATTATTTAAACATTGCACCAATGTATCAAGTTACCTCACTCAAGATGGAGGTAACTATCCATGGAGATCTATAGCCATATAAACATTGAAAACATTTGGAGGTTGAATATGAAAGTTACAACTATCATTTTGGCCTAGATATACTACCCAATAAGGACAAAGATAAAGAGATACTTGTTGAATTTTTATAATCTAATTATATAGACCTAGATAGCCTTGATTCATATTCACATACACCTCCTTTTTGTCTAATCATTTTACCATTTTAGATAATGGTCTAAGAGAGTATTTGAATCATGACACATTTTATATTTCCAAGCTTCCATAGAACCCCAAGTCATATAGAAGGCCTAAATCTAAACACATTTGCATGGAATGGCAATGAAAGGGAAAAGGAAAGATTCATATCACAACACCTATTATTTTCACACTGACCACTAGCCTAGAAGAAGAACCACTTGCTAATGATGATTCCTAGTTTTACAATGATAAATTGGTTGATTTTTAATAAAATCCAAAATATCCCATCCCTAACAAAATCATTGATAACCAAGCCTATGAAGGTGGAGGCCTAGGGGTAAACTATCAAGATACTCTTGAGTGCATTTCTATGACTAGATATAAAATAATTTATGGTCTTAGATTTAAACTGCCTAGGGCTAACCCCAAATATCTTATTCATGTTCCAACACCAATGACTAATGACAATGATTCTAGTAGTAAACTAGAGTCCAATCATAAAATTTATGAAGACCTTTCCAATACCAATCCATTTGATCTACATACCATTTACACAATTACCCCAGTGATACAACATTCCACGCTTCCACTTTATAATCCTTAACTTATAGATTGGGACCACTACGAATCCGTAGTGCCTAAAGATGAGTTTGAGAATGATGAGACTTTTTTCAATTTTTTAGGCCTAAGAGAAAATGTTCCATTGGGAGACCATAAACAAGGGTTTCCTATTAAACTAGATGCTACTGCCTATTTTAGAGAGAGGGTGAATACCCTTAGTAAAAAACAAAATAATAAAACATTAAGGTCCAAAAGTGAAAACCTATTTTAAGTGATTTTGGATTAGGCTAAAATTAAAGAGAAAGGCCAGTATTTTGGTGAAAAGCTATTTTAGGTGCCACTAGACAGGGGTATTACACTTTCCTTGAATGAAGCTTAGGAGACCACCAATGATGAACTTGATTTTGGGTTTGAGTTTAGTTCAGTAGACCAACATGCCTTTGATTGAATTACCTAATAATTTCCTATAGTATTTTTGATATTACCATCATTGCCATTAGGAGATTCAAATTCATCCTATTTGGGAGAGCTTGAATAACTAGTCTAATAAGAGGACTTTGGCATTGCATGCCAATTCATATCCTTACCAACCATTCTTTATGATGGATCGACTCTCCTAGTAGAAGATACTATGGAAGTTAACATTAGGATTCCAAATGAACCAAATTGGATCAAATTAGGCATGCCCCTCACTAAGGAGGAACGTGAAATTTTTATATCCCTTTTGAGGGAGTTTGTGGACATTTTTGCATGGACCTATTTAGACATGCCTAGTTTGGACCCTGCCTTGGTTGTACACCACCTTATTGTAAATTTAGAATGTCAAACCTATGGAATATAAAATATATAAGATACATCATTTTATTTATATATTGGTAAATAAAGGGTTGGAAAAAACTCTTATAAGTGAGATGCATCTCAATAATCAACTATTTAGAGTGGATTTCAAACATTATGCAAGTTAGTAAAAAGATAGAAGGCATCAAAATATACACTAATTTTATAGACATTAATAAGGCCTACCCCAAGGATGACTTTCCTTTGACTAATATTAACATGATAGTTGAATCCATAGTTAGGTATGAAATGTTTTCTTTCATGGATTGATTTTCAAGGCACAATCAGATCAGGATCATGCTAGAAAACCAACACAAGATAATATTCACCACTCATTGGGGAAAATTTTGATATCAGGTTATGCCATTCAGCCTTAAGAATTCTTGGGACACATATTAGAGAGCTATGACCATCATATTTCATGACATGATACATGTTATTATTACAAACTATGTCAATAACATATTGGGTAAATTAAAGACCCATGATGACCATCTAATAATAATATGAAGAATATTTGAAAGGATTCAAGAAGACTTGTGTTGACCATCATAATGATCTATAATATTGTTGGTCCCAAATCTATTTGGTATTTAGACCTATATAATTACATTCATGATCAAATTTTGCCAATAAACCTATCATGTAAATAAAAAAAGGTATTTACACATCAAGCCTCTCATTATACGTTACATGGCCCAACCCTTTACTGTAGAAGCTTTGATGGAACTCTAATTTATTTTTTAATTTAATAGAAACCACATTAGCATTAAGGGAAGTTCATGAAGGAGTATGTGGAGCCCAAAACACTAGGGTCATCCTAGCCCAAAATATCCTACGTATTTGTTATTATTGGCAAAGTATGGAAGTAGATGTAACTACATATGTAAAAAGGTGTGAAAAATTTCAAAGGCATGCCAATATGATTCATGACCTAGATATAACACTAAAACCAATGCTCACACCATGGTGATTTTTAACATAGGGACTCGATCTTGTTGGGAAGATTAACCCTACCTCATTTGATGGCCATAAACACATTTTTACTACTATTGAATATTTCATTAAGTGGGTTGAAGTTATACCCCTCACTTACATGAATAGAAAATATATTTCCAAATTTATTTTCAACCATCTAATTTGCTTTTATGGTATCTCATATGATATTATATCTGATAATGGTAGATAGTTTAAAAGCAAGGAAGTCAAATTACGATATGCTGAGTACAACATCACCCAACATTTTTCCACCACATATTATCCACAATGTAATGTCTAAGTAAGGGCATCCAATAAAACAATTGTCACCATATTTAAAAATATTATAAATGAAGTTGGCCATGATTGGTGCTTGTAGATATTTTTCACCCTCTAGAAATACTATACGAATTACCATACCCAAATAGGAGCAATTCCATATTACCTAGTCTATGAAATTGAGGCCATCCTTCCCATTGAGGTTGAGTTACCTTCTCTACAATCTCATTTAAACACATCCTAGATGATGAAGATTATAGAATAAATTACCTACAAGAGCTAGAGTTATTGGACAAAAAGTGCATTACCACTATAAATAGCTTTCAATCATATGAAAACAAGATACATGGTCAATATAATCAATGATTAAAACACAAATATTTCTATCTTGGTGATTTAGTTCTCAAAGAAAACCAAAATAACACCATGGCTAATAAAATGAAAAAGGCAAGTTTAAGCCCAATTGGATAAGACCTTATGTCATTATTTCCAACTTTAATTATGGATCATATAAGCTCACTACACCAGATAAAGATGAACTTGATGAGCCCATGACCATAATATAACTCAATAATTATTTCACTTGAGAGATCAAGGTATTGTTTGTGAGGACCATTTTAATCTTGTTGTAATGACATTTTCCTTGTATCATACCATATATCATTTTTACCATGCCTTTCCTATCAGCCAAATTTATTTTTACCCTCCCTTTCCTACCATTTTTAACCTTGGTTCTACTCCATTAGTTCTTCCAACACCTTCAAAGAGGATTTAGGTCAAGTTTTGGTAATTAATTTAGTATTATAGACATAGATAGTATCTTGGACCAATATGACAGTGGTTTGGTAGTTACATCCTTTATTTTTTGTTTTATTTCATTATGAGTGCTACTAATTATAACCACCTTTGGGAAAATCATTGTCCCACCCTATTCTACTATTTATAACTACCATTGGGAAAATTAGTATCATTGACCCATGTCATTATTCCCTAATTATAATCACCTATGGGTAAATTAGGAGAAACACATTTTCCATGCATTGCTACATCACCTTTCCATTCCTATGCCATACTTTATCATTTAACTAATTGATGAACTTGTTGCTACCTATTCAGATTCTTCTATTATAAGGTAGAACTATAGTGACTTGAGATCTCATTCTAGGACTATGTACGCAATGATTTATTTATGTTGAGGTCAGCTCAGTCATCTTTTACAATGGTCTTACTATTTTATGAGCAACCTAAGCCACATTCTCACTATTTTTCATGTTATACCATTTAGTATCACATAATTCTCAATCAAGTCAAGACACTTAGAAAATTCCAAAAATATTGGTAAAAGATCTACAAAATATTAAACATCACAAAATAATGAAAATTGACTTAGAATTTCCATGAAAGATATAAATCCATTCAATTTTTTTGGGATGGGCCATCTTATTTGTTTAATTTATTTTTAGACCACCTTCATCTCTTTTCTTCCCATTTTTGGGAGAACTACATCAGACTGAGTTTCACATGGATTATGTAGGTAGCAATTGGATACATGGGGTATATTGAGTTAGCTCGATCATACCTTCATTTATTTTTTGACAACTTATTTGCCTTAAGGGTTCTAGGAATCCTATTTATTTCATGAGTAACCACTTATAATTTAATTTCCCCATCCTTATTGGCCTTAGCCATACTCTCTTGTCATTCTATGAGTTTATATTGTGAGCATTATGTATTCGACTTTGATACGCTAATGACCATTTGGATTTTATTATGACAATCTTATTTTCTTAGTAATCATTTTATTCTATCGCATATCCTAGGAGAATTACATTTGGCCTAAATTTTGTGTTGGATATTGCATTCATGGAATTATGTAGGCAAAATCCACTTGCCTCATGTATCTAGAGTCAACTCAGCTACCCCTTCCTTTTCATTTATTCCCCCAATTTTTTTGTTTGTTTTATTTTATCCTATAGCTAGGGGAAATATTTGTCATCTTATGTGTTGTTATTTTGCTATAGCCTAGGGGAAACCTTATGTAAATTTTCATTGCATTGTTATACCCATGTCATTGTCTAGCTTAGGGGTCACCCTATCACCAAGAGTAATGAATCTATTAAACCTTCATGAACAATTGGTTTTCTATTTGTTTTTTACATTATGATTAACCATTGTTTGTGTTTTTTTGATTTTATTCTAGTTTTTTTATTTACTTTTTATTTATTGTTGATTTGTTTTGTCTTTTTTTTATTTCTTGGTGTTTTGTTATGTTTATATTTCTTGGCATTTTATTTTACTTGTTTGTTTTCTTCCTTATTGTGCCTTAACTTATTATATATGCATTTATTAGGTGATTCCTTATGCATTGTACTTAAGTCCATCCACATTCATAAGTTAACATCATTATCATGGTTTTTATCATTGGTGTAATGTAATAAATTGTTTATTGGATAAAGTGTTAGTCCTTATGCATATTATAGCTAAGTTATCATGATGTTTTGTATCATGATGCATACCATACCATGCTACATAAAAAATTAGTTAGATGCATCTTACAAGCAATGGTGTCACATTAATTATCTTTGTTCACCTAATAAATTCCTCATCTATCTAAACATTACCCAAATGTAGAGTAATTAAATCATAAATGAATTTTAATCCCTGCTAGTTAGGAAGTGCATCTCCATACTAGTAGGTAGCCCAAATTCATGTCTATCCTTTATACTAGCTTACTTTTACTCCATGACTATGGATTTAATATGTAATCCCCCTTTTTCTGATTTACCATATTATCTTGAACCATAATGCCAATGATTATAACTGCCTTTGGGTAAATCATTGTGTTTCAATCTATTTGGGTGTTAATGATTATAACCACCTTTGGGAGGATCATTATCATTCTCCTAACCTACTAGGGCATGTTTCATTATGCTAATGATTATAACTACCTTTGGGAAAATCATTATCTCTATCCTCTATACATGGGCATTTTTATTTATGCTAATGATTAAAATTGCCTTTGGGCAAATTATTATTTTCACTTTGTCAATGATTATAAGCACATTTGGGAAAATCATCCCATTTTATTTTCAAAACTAGGGAATCTCACTATGCCATTAGTTATAACTTATTTTGGGTAAATCAGTATTTTCACCCCCTTTACCTTTAGGTCCCATGATTTCTTTAGTTTTGAGGGAATGTTCACCACTCTTATTTACTACCTGATCCTTCGAGGTGGCATCTAGGGCTCAACCAATGCCTTATGGGGCATTAGGAATTAATGATTTTTTAATTATTTAAGAATACATTATTATTCCTATAACTTGCAATGCCTTCCCAAATAGGGGAAAACTATAGACACCCCATTCTAGCCACAAATGGGTTCTAGTTGGGCTTTAGATTGATCTCTACCAAACATTATAAATTAAGCCTAGGAATCATTAAACATCCTAATTTTGTCCACACATCAAACATTAGTGCTAAAAATCATGTTGAGGCATTGATATTTGGGCTATTATCATATATGTAACAATATCCTCTCACAAATTCATCTTTAGTTACCTTGCAACCTAATAATTAGTAGTTTGGCCTTTGGACCCATTAAGTAGTGTACTTGAATAATTCCTAAAGTGATAAAATGCTAAGCATATTGAATTAACTAATTAAACCAAATTAAATGATTAAGTGAATTTTCCATATGTAATTCATGAAAACAAAATTTTCAAAAATGAAATTTTAATAAATATGAGGTCATTATGACATCATCATCCTCAAAGTCAAGGAATTAAAATATCTCCCTAAAAAGGCCTTAATATATAAATGAAGATCCATGATTAATAAATGAGATCTCTATCCCAAATATTAATTGCATGTCCCCTCCTTAACTCAAATAGGGTTAGCCTTAACTAACCTAAGGTTAATTTAAACTCAACTATGGTTAATCCTAACTTAACTACACTTGGGTGAGATTTAATTTTGGAGGCTATAAATATAAGGCCTCACCCACTGATCTTTAATATCTATTGGTATAAAGTTATTATGAACAAATACATAAAAATATTAATCATCGTAGTGTTACCATGCATATTTCATAAGCAAATCCAAAAGCTAACTAACATTAACAAGGTGCTAAGGAGAAGTGGAGCAATAGAGCTTCATTAAGAAAGATTTCTTGATCATATAGCTAAGGAAGCCAATTACCTCAACAAGTGGATTTGAAGCTACAAATAATTTCAAAGGGAGTTTCTCTTTTGTGATTTAGTTGTGTTTTAATTTTATTCTTGTTATTAATGTTCACTTTAGTACATGTACAAGAATTTTTATTTTGCATTAAAGTTGTTTGGTTTGAATTTTATTCACTAACAAGAGACTAATGATCCTCCTCGTAATCCTATACTAAAATTGTAAGCCATGTCTATCTCACTTTATATTAAGAGTCAAAAATTGAGGCTGACTATTCTACACCTGTGGTTAATGCCACTCAATATTGATAACTTATTGGCAACCTCATTTATCTAACTCATACTAGGCTTGAAATTTCATATAAAGTAGGGAATGTTTCATGATTCATGCAGGAGCCCCATGAGCCACACTAGAAAGTATCCAAGAGGATACTCCACTATATGCAAGGATTTTATAGATTTGAGATTCAATATAGATTTGGCATAGATGTTGACTTGGTTAGTTTTTCAGATTTAGATTGGGATGGTGATACTCAAAATTACAAGTCTATTTCAGGTTATAGTTTTTATTTGGGTTTTGGTCCTATTAGTTGGTCTATCAAGATGCAAGATGCTATTTCTATATCATCCATAAAGGCATAGTATAAGGGATTTGTTAACATAGCTACTAAGGCTATTGGGCTTCAAGGGATTCTATCTAAATTTGGCATTATTTTCAAGTATCCCACCATCATCTATTGTGATAACTAGAGTACTATATAAATATGTAAAAAATTGGTTTAGCACCAATGGACCAAACACATTGAAATTCATATGCATTTTATATGGGATCTTATTCATAGTCAAGTCATTGACTTGAGATTTTGCCAAGCTTTAGAGAAGGTTACATATATATTTACCACCCTTAACTAAGATAAATTTCATTCATATATGATCTCTTCTTGGTGTGTGGTCTAAATCAACAACATCATCTTTAGGGGGCCTTCTAGCCTCTTCTTTTCTTCTATATATCTTTTTGGTGGGATTTTTTTCTTATGGTTTTTCTCCTTTTCTCTACTTTATGGGAGATTTCTTTGTATTGGGTACCAAATCATGCTTAGTTTCTAGGACCCTTTTTTTTACAATACCCACCTAAGCTATGCTTATGGGGGGTGTTAGAGTATGGGTTTTTGTTTTTCCCATATTTATTTATTATGGGATTTTTTTACTCACTTAGAGTTTTCCTACTTTTGTGGATAAGCTTGCTTAGGTGTAATTGGAGTTACATTTTGACCAGATGAATAGGAAGTAACTCCCTTGATTGGATATTTTGGGTATGGAAGTTACTCTTATATTATTGGCTCTCTAACTACCTTTCTTGGGGGAGTTACTCATGCACTCTTATTTTTACATTTCTCTTAGTGAGCTATTTTTCTATGGGAATTTGGTTTTATATCTTATCTTGTTTATGTAATTTTCTCATGTGCATGATTTCATTTTTTTCAAATATTGTTTTGTGTATATTCTTAACTCATGTCTATCAAAAATTATGCATTCTCTTGATTTAGATATCTTGGAATCCACTTTGATAGCTCCTCCACATAGAGTTTTCACCAACCTTCTAGAATTTCCAGCACATGTTTTTTATAATAGCTCTTGGAATGAAATGTCATATCTCTCCCTCCCATCAAATAAGTTGATACAACATGATCTATTCCAAATAAATATGATTCTAATGCAATATGCAAAATCACAGGGCACCAAGCTATATAATAAATAGATGCATCATCTTGAAACATAAAATATAAGATTTTATAGAGGCTAACATTATTGATGTGGGCACACCCATAAAGACACCTAAGGTTAAAAAAATAGAAGTTAAGGCATTGAAAATATTCTTGGATCCATTTCTTAAGAATATAACATATGAGACAGGCATGACTTCAAGTTTTTTGTAAATGTATTAAGCACATTCACCACCAACATCATATCACACTACTACAGAGGAGGCACAACCACTACACAATATCATTGGTGTGTATCATATTATAGTTCCAACTAGACCACTCATCACCTTCTTAGATCAAGAGATTATTGATAATGATTCAGATTTATATGCACTCTTGATCCTACATAGATCATCATCTTATTCAGAGTGTTATGGTTGATAATGGGTTAAGTATTGAAATGTGCACTATCATATTTATACAACATTTCGAGTATTCAAAACATGATATATCTCCTATAAATACAATTATCAATGGTGTTTAATGGCCATGTTTTGATCTCCATCTAGGAGATTATAGTTCTGTTATAGGTTAGACAAGTTTATGTGGCCACTAGATTCTTAGTAGTACCTAGTACATACACATTTGACATGTTACTAGGTAGGCCATGTATACATCAGTTGTAAGCCATCCCATTTACTATGCACATATGCCTTAAATATATAGATGAAAATTAGGTGGTCATAGTTGAGGGTATTTAATATGAGTATCCTCTACCTATCCCATAGGCAACTAAAACATAGTTACCAGTTACAACAAATTTACCAGTTACCACATAATTACCAGTTACAACATAGTTAACAGTTATAACATAGTTACTAGTTACAACTTAATTACCGGTTAAATCTCTAAGCATAGTTCCTCTAAGTACACCATAGAGTTTAGTGGAGTTATTAGTGTAGGTGAGGTCTACTCCTACAATGTTTCCATGTACACATACTCTCCCATGGATACCATTACTAGAGATACCCCTACATCAAAGATATGTTAAAACTTATAAAGAGCCTCCCTCTACTTAATTTATTTAAATATTAATATTATTGATTTCTTAGGGTTCTCAGCATAGTAAACCTATTCCAATTACAACATATTCTACTAGATAGGTCTCTAAGACCCCTATAGTTCATAAGACACCATACTTAGTGTCACAGATTCTTATCACCACTTCACAAGTAGGGATAGATATAGATCACTCAGTGTAGTAGGTTTTGGGACCATAATTACCCATTATAGAACATGCATGATCATTGATCCTTTATTTAACATTGGACACATTGATAGTGAGTCTCTCATGAGACTCATTGATTAGTATTAATCTTCATTTCTTGTACATACTTTATTTCTCTCTTGCTCTTTGTATATAGTTTCATTTTCATGTTGATTTTACATAGATTATATCCAAAAAATATAAAAATAAAATAAAATATTAAAAAAAATATAAAAACATTCAAATATTTATTTAGAAAATTTAAAATTATAGAGTGTATGTATTTCCATGTTTACATGTCTTATATTTGGCAAAAACTACATATGTTAGTTATCCTAGTATAGTTATTTTTATTATACATACATGTTTCACTTGTCCTTATTAAGCACTTACATATTGCTATAGGACTCAATTCCATTACATTAGTCTATAGTTTCTATTATCTTCCCACTATGGGAATATACATTGATACACAGGTTCTTTATTTGACACATTAACCCACTTGGGGGCATCTTATGCATAGTTTCAATTATGATGTTACATCTTTATATACTCTACATCACAACTTTAACATTATTATAAATTTATATTGATCATGATATATTTACTCAATTTTTTTTCCTGAATACTAATTTAGACTCAATATATGTACATCTTGGCTCTTACACAAACTTGTATTACATGTTCATGCATACTTTCATTTCTAGGTTTCCTAGTTTAGAATTGATTATATCTCTATGCTTCTTCTATTCGAGGGTATTCGAATATGAAATTTCTCTTTAGCTCTATACCACTTATTTTCATAATGTGTATTCTTTGGACGTGTGCCCATGTCCTTGTGTGTGCCTTCTTGATTAAGTATGCATACATTTTAATATGTCCTTCTATGTGGATCTAAGCCACCTTTATTGTTTCTTGTGTATGTGGAAATTTGAACATGTCCTTCTATGTCTTGTTTTCTCAAATCTATTGATGTGTGCCCATGTCCCTTGTATTGTGCCCCCTTGGCCTAATTTTCATGCCTCATGTGTGTTGTATGTATTCTTTATTTTATGCATCATGTCCATGACACTTGTCTCTTTATTATTACATACTCTAGTTTTAGGTGTCATGAGGGACCTCATGCATCTCTACTTCCTAATTGTGTTTTGTTATGGACATCAGGCCCCACCCCAGGGTATCTACTTAGTTATTACTCATATTTGTTATTATATAGATTATTATATATTTGTTTAAAACTTTGGGAATGCTAGACATAACATAAATATCACATTATAAACTTATTCTTAGATTATCTCAAATTTTTATGATATGTATGCACATTATATTGGATTATTATGCAAATATCATATATGTTATAGCTAACATACATATTGTAGAGATTTTTATTTTTAGGATAGTTATTACATATGTATAAAATATCTAAAATAAAGGGGAATTACATGGGTTTGTCACAAATATCAGGCTACTAGAATGCTTTCAAAATACATTTTTTTAGCACACAGGCTCATATTATAGAAATCAAACTTAGGCAAACAAAAAATAAAATAATGACATAGAGATTAGTATAGTTGCATAAAAATAAAAAAATATAGACATTAGCACCTAAATTGGGACATTAGCACCACATGACACTATTATTTAAGGTATGGTGATATTGTCTAGTAGCCTTGGTTTTAGAAAAATCTAGATTGCCCAGAAAAGTAAAATAGGTACAATACAAGTTTACATAGGTTCAATTATATATTTACCAATTTTGGCTTAGTTTAGATCAAATTCATACTATTTTACTTAGATTAGGTTCATCATGCAAAACATAACCATTCCCATTTACAGTTTATATATTCAGATATAGATTATTACAACTTAGTCCAGAATCCATATGCTTAGATATTAGATTTAGGGGCATGTGCACAACACATTATTTATGTATGCCCACTTACACATCAATTAATCAAATGGAATGACAAATTACATGTCATTATCTACACTATATATATCTAATGTCATATTATAGGTTACACACTAGTTTCATACCTTACTCCATCTATAAGGATTGGCATTCCCAAGTGGCTTGGAGCCACCTAACATACCTAAGTGGCCATAGAGCTAACATTTCTAGTTACATTATGTAGTTTTAGTTTCAGATGCATCTACTACACATGGGTAGGAAATGATGGAGTCATAATCTACTTGAGTTATTGAGCCACCTACACGAGAGGTTTAGACACACCAATAATACAATCCAAGTTATTCATAGGGTATGATCCACCATGTAGGGGTGCAAAATGATGGAGTCAAAACTAGATTAAGTTATTGACCCACCCACACATGAGGATTGAGAAAGCCATCAAATCAGTCCAAGAGATTCACCAATTAATATTTATATACATGCACACACATGAGTTATCAACAAGTTTATGCATTGGTTCATGTACCCAATTAGGTGTATTCATTACTTTCTTCTCTCTTATCCATTTACTCAGTTTTACTTTATTTAATTTTGTCTTCGAATTTGATATTTATTAAGGATTAATTTATGCATGTTGCACTTGTAAAAAATGCATTAGAACATGATTCACATACTAAGACATAGATTCATAGGCTTCACCTCTTAGGTAAGTCTAGGCACACTTATTTTTCCTTTATCCTACTCATTTTGATTTACTGTATTTCTATAATAAATGGAGGGAAATGTAATCACCCAAAAGTGACATGTGAGTGCTAAGAGTTTTAATTGAGACCAAATATCCATTAATCAAACCTAGACCTATCATATAACCCATTTTCACACTTATCTAGCCTTCATGTGGGCCATAGGCATCCCTAGTCATCCCTAAAGTAGTCCTAAACATTCATTCTTGCATCTTGGCCCAACATGCCTAGTGTTCTGCCACTTAAAAACTAGTGCCATATGTAGACACCTAAAAAGTGTCTAACCCCTTGGTCCTTTCTCCCTCCTAGTCCTCCTTGGTCCCTAACCTACCTAGGTCTTATTAATTGAAAATAAACATCTATTTTTAATTAAATAAGGCCCCTTTTTCCCTCTCCTTGCCACCTCGCCACCCTAGGATACCCTCCTTGGATCCCCTTTATTCCCCACATGGCCATTTAATGCTTTAGACTCCCATTCCAACCTCTCCTCTCGCCCATTTAACCCCGTCGACCGTTTCATCCTGGCATTCATTTTGACCCGGCCGTTGGGAAACGGATGAAAGGCTATTTTTAGCCTTTCTCCGGCCTTTCAGCCGCTGACGTCGGTCATCCTTCGGCCGACGTCGGCGATATTGCCGGCATCGGCAGCCTTCTTAACGACTTCTGCACCGTTCTTTCTCCCTCTGGTTCCGTTTGGCTTTTCTTCACTTCTCTGCGTTTCTCCTTGGCATCCCGACTCTTCAACCTTCGTATCTGACCCTTGTATCAGTCCTTCATTTGACCTCTCTCCCTCAGGTACATAGCAATCTTCTGCAGGTGAACAACAGGGAATCTTCATCAGCAACAGGGTTCACATCCCGCAACATCAACAACAAGACCAACACTTTCTTCAGCAGGCACAGGTATGTTGTATTCTATTTTGTTTCTTTATGCTTTCTAGTTATTTCTAAACTAGATTCAACTCTCCTTCTCCCCCAACCCAGACTGTTAACCAAGCCAGGCAGACCCGTATTCCCATCTCCTTGATTGTCCTCCTCTGTGCCTCTCTGTCCATTTGACTCCCCTGTTCTCTGCCTAAGACCATCCACGGACCCGTCCATCAGACTCAGAGCCGTCCACAAACCTGTCCACAGATCAAGACCCGGACCATCCACAGACCAGAACCTGACCAGACCCGTCTAGAAGCCATTGCCCCGACCGACGCCGGTCATTACCCCCACCGACGTCGGCAGACTAACCGACGTCGGCAGACTAACCGACGTCGGCAGACCCGACAACCGATGCCGGTAGGACCACCGACGCCGGTGACTGTGACCAGTTTGATAGCTTCTTCCAGGTAAGCATTTGCTTCCTTTTTCTCTTTCAGTTTTGCTATTTATTTCAGTCCTTTTTAGCATTCTGTCTTTTTATCAGACTTATCTTTATCAAAATAGTGGGTTGACCTCCCTTAAGGAAGTTCTCATACTCCTGGGAACAGGCTTTTGCCTGGCAACCCACCATCTATCTATCTAACACCTTTTTGTCCAAGTTTCTTTCTTCTTTGCAGGTGTCATTCCTCCACAGCCAAAGAGGAGTGCCCACGAACGTCTGGATTTACGGTGTGCAATCTTTAGTCCAGGTACTTCCAAGCCTTGTCCATTACTTTCTTCTAGTTTCTTTTTCTTAAGTCTGAAAAGCAATTTGAGGTAGAAACATTTCTGGCACGCCCGGTGGGACCCTAGGTTCCTCCTGGGTTCCTTTTCTTTTTCATTCATTTAGGTGCATTTAGGCTCCTTCTTTCTTGTCTCTTTCTTCTATTCCAAATGACACTATAAGCAGGACTAAAACGAACCTTTCTTCCTTGCATTCTAGACTAGTCTAAATATCATACTCTCGACCCTTTCTCCTTCTTGTCTTCATAGCAATATCACATTTCGACTTGGGCTTAAAACATATTGCACTTTCATTTCTGCTTGTGCTTGCATTAGTCCACATCTAGTAACTTAGGCGCATATTGAATAAACCGTAGACACTTTATGTTACACTACCTGACCACATGCACAAAACAAACATAAAACTTACCTGAGACAAGGCCCGACTGGGATTTCATCACCCAGCGGATACCTTACCCGTCTCGGTGACCCCACTTGGATTTCATCACCAAGGGGGAAGCCCACTCCGTTCTCTGGCGGAGTCTAAACTCTAGGCGAGGTATATCTTGGCTAAGCGAGACCAGCTAACCACTGGAATCGTGAAGTGAGGGGAGCTTGCTCCTTAGCACCAGGCCACGTACCAGACCCTAACACAGATCTTTGAGCACCTAAAACAACACCTGAAACCATCCTTAGACTGCCTTCTTTTAGGACCCTTTTTTCAGCCAATCTCCCCAAACATTCATCTAAGGCATAAGCCACAAGTTTCTAAGGTTAATTCCTAGGATTTATCGCTTAGGCTTGTTTGTCTTTCTCTGCTTTCCTCTTCTCATCTATTTGTTTGAGTGTGTGAGGACGCTTTCTTCTTTGTTTTTCCAAGAACCTTTTGGCTCTCTGGAAAACACAGTCACCGACATCGGTTCTGCCACCGACGTCAGCTTCCCCTGTCACCGACATCGGTCCTGCTACTGACGTCAGCTTCATCTGTTACCGGCATCGGTTATCTGATCGATGTCGGCCTTATTTCCTACCGACATCAGTTTTTTAACCGACGTCGGTCTCTGTCACTGTCCTTTTTTTTCCAAAACCAGCAGCCTGAAACCTGTCCATTCTCTGTCACAAATCACATTCTGGTTTTCTGAGACTGCAAAAACACAGTTTCTGGAACCAGGCCTCTCTTTTTAACCACTTTAGCCAATAACCGCTTCCATCTATCTCGTCCCTAGCCAAGTCCTATCATGGAGTTCCACTCGGAGACTAAAAGAACTCCTACAGGACCGACCCCGACCCCGACCCTGACTCAAATTCCCATCATCACTGAAGGGGACCAGGATTTTGCAAGATTCCTGGACCTCAACACCGCAGCCCTTCAAAACTATCTCGCGAGAAACCCAACGCGAGACCTTTCAGGTGACATGGCGACGACATCCACACCATTCGCCACCCAACCCTTTTCGACTCAGCCTTTCACCTCAACTATCAACCCAACCATGGCCAATACGCAAAGTTTGGCCTCCCCGTCTATTTTTAGACCGACCTCCATCGGGGTTCCATTACCCCCTCAACCACCTCCAATTCAACCAAGTTCTACATCATATCAGAACTTGATTGCCTCGACCCCTCATACTCTTGCGCCCACAAATGTAGGCGTGCTGACTTATCTTTCTACCAGTGCCACCATTCAACCACCTTTGGCGGTGCCCAGTCAACCTATACCTTCGACCTTCATGACGCAACCACCTCTAGCCTCCACTTCCATCCCCGCGACTAGTCATCCGTACGTTGTACAACCGACTATGTCGCACGCCTCCTCTAGCCTCTTCCAAGCGCCTTACAACCTAGGGGGTGCTCAACCCGTCAATCCGTCAGTAGACATCATTAAGATGCTGATGGATAAAATGTCCAGTCTCGAAGCCTTTATTTCCGGTTCAAGCAATACTTTGTCATATGAACAAATTTGCAACGAGCCTATCCATCCTTCCATCCCCATTTGACCATACCCTAACCATTGGGAGCTTCCTAAATTCACTCGCTTTCAGAGTAAGGAAGACCCTCAACAACATCTACGGGCATTTAGACATGCCTGTTATCTTATTGCTCATGACGATGCGTTACTTTTACGCACGTTCCCTATGTCGCTTTCTGGCCCAGCCCTTGACTAGTATAGTTCTCTTGCCAGACACTCTATCTTTTCATTCATCCAACTCACCCAGCTATTTCTTGACCATTTCTCAATCAACATCACCAAACAAGTCTCAATCACAGACCTTTACTCCATCAGGCAATTTGACGATGAATCAATTGTTGACTTTGTCGCTCGTTGGAGGGGCCTGATCAACCAGCTCTCCTTCTCTTTGCCTCAACCCGAGCTCATTGAACTCTTCTCTCGAGCATGTGCCAGACACATCTCTTCTACCTTGCGGATTCAGACATTCCGCACTTTTGACGAAGCTTTCATCATGGCTCGAAAGCTCGAACTCCGTGCCCTTGAAGAAGATAAGGTCAAATTGCGTCATACCAATGCTAAAACCAGTGGCCATTCTTCTTCCAGACCTTCTTCTTCTGCCAATTCCGAATCTAAAGGAGTGGCCAACACTGTGGTCGTTAGATCACCATCCTCAACAACAACTAATTACTCTCAACCTTCGACATCTCCCAGCATCACCAAACAATTCCAACAATGGTACATTCAGCGTTCTTACACTCCACTTGGAGAACCATACGCTTCCGTTTTGGAAAAACTTCTCAAGCAGGGGGTCCTCAATCTCCCTCCAATCCGACCACCTCAATTCGACCCTTCAAAAGCCATCCCTACATGGTATAGGGAGGCCGACTTCTGTCCCTTTCATCGTGTCCAAGGCCATGACATCGACAACTGCCGAACCTTCAAAAACATCGTCCAAGACATGATCGACAAGGGGGATCTTATTTTAGATAACCCGAACGCCCCTCCTAACCAACATATCGACATTTTCAAACAACCTTTCCCCAATCATCCGCCTACTCAAAACAATGTCCAGACTTCGACCAATGACCCTCTAGACTATGACATTCACACCATTAGCACCATCTTGCCTCTTGTCCTTGACCAACCTCTTCCATTAAAGGATGAAGAACTTTCTTCTCTTACTAGTCCTCCATCTACCTCTCTTGCATCGGAAGACGCCTTGACCACATCAACACCATCAAGCCCACCTTCATCCGATGACCCTACCTTGCCTACTCCTCAACTACAAGTAGAAGGCACGATCATCCACGCCCTCTGCCCACTAGAGGAGTCGCCCTCTCTTATTTCTTCTCCACCAAGAGAAGAACCAGTCTCTCCACCCATTTCAACCGAGGAAGACCCAGTCACGATTTCCTCTTGCCCTTTGCGTGAGATTTCTATATCTCACTCACCTTCGTCCACATCCAAACCCAAACCCATATCTAACCTCGCCTCGCACAACGGTGGCCCTCGACCCAAACACACAAAGACTATTAGACCTCATCGGAGGATTACTCCCCCACCTTCGTCATTGCCCTCTATCTTGGGCCCGCATCCGTCCACTTTAATAGGAGTGCTTCCCACTCCCATCCTTCACAGAGGCAATTTGCCTCCATTACTCCCTCATCCCATCAGACATACTTCTCATCCAAACCCTCGAACAACGCCTCTCACACCTCACAAACCAACGTCGCCAACCCTCACGGCAATAAAACATCTCGACCCGTTAGCAGGTTCATATGCCTTGCTCTTACGGCACTTGTTGCGGTCCTCTCGTATCGACCTCCCGCCTCTTAGACAATATCAATCTCTCAGACCTAAACCACCTTAGTTCGACCACACTTGCATTTGTGCGTATCATCGCACGCCTGGGCACGACACGAAACATTGTCATGCCCTCAAGGTCGCCATTCGCCAATGTTTGGCGAATGACACCTCCCTTCTTGACCACATCATCAATAAACCTTCAACACCACTCCGCCCATCAACTCACGGATCAAGGCCCTCTTGGTTCGACAACTCTACATTCTGTCTTTATCATCACACTCCGGGACATGACACTGAGCGTTGTTGCGCTCTCAAAGCTGTCATTCGTCAACACCGGAAAAAGGATTCCTTGCCCATCAAGGATCCTCTTGACCACCTCTTCAACAAAACATCCACCCCGACCCATGCCTCTCCAACCTCATCACCTAAATCGGGATCTCCATGCCAGCCTATGGTCCCTTTGCTGCCTTTGCCCCCCTTATTCGACATTAACACCGTCCATCTGACCACTAAACCTCAACTGACCTTAACCAATCTTTCAAACATTCTCCCTACCCGCTGGGGGAATTCATCCTTCATCCAAACGTCGACCCACTCTTCAACCCAGTCTCTACCACATATCAATCACTCATCTCGACCAAATATCCATCGACCCAACCCTTGACCAATTATTCAACCAGTCTCAACCAAACTTCGACCACATATCAATCAACCAGACCTCTCGACCAAACATTCAACCTTTTTCAACCAGCCAACGACAATGTCAACCAACTTCACATCCATCAATCAACACTTGACCAATTTGGAAAGAGGAAAATTGGGGCAAGTTTTCTCCTAATTGACTCAGACCTTAACATACTAGCATGGCCCAGGGTCTTATTAGACCTTAAACCCCTTTTTATGTCTTGCATCTTCGACCTTTCTTCTGCTAGTCGAGTACTCGTCTACTTGACACGTAACTTGAGCTCGTCCCTTGAGCAATCCTCATCCTCTTAATCCCCATCCCTTTCAACCCTATTCCCCCTTAACAAGTCCTCTACAACCCTTTTAGGATGCAGTGATGCTTTGTCCTAATAAAAGGGGCGTCCTTGAGCTTCTACAGTCTTGTCCGTGACTCTCATTTCTATCAATATATAAATCACGATGTCAAAACATATCCATGGTCTCTAAATCAAGTCAAATCAAAAAGACAGACTGATCCCTCGGAGGACAGCTATACTATCATTGCTGTATTACTAGACTGATCCCTTGAAGGATAGCTAGGCCAACTTTTCAAACATTATTAAGCAAAAATATAGACCACTCCCTCGAAGGATGGCTATGACTACTCTGGCAATAAACAACACTATTTTAGAAGCTTCCCACATCGATCAGCTTCACAACATGACCATTACATCAAATGACATCTTTATGCAGGCTTCCCGCATCGATTAGTCTGTGCCAAAAAAAAAAAAAAAAAAAAAAACACGGACATTGGCTTGTAGTTGTCTCAGGGTCTCCTATAAAAAGGGGCAAGGTTATTCCTGCTCTTACACTGGGTTACCCTATCCTCCTCCTATCACCGGCTCAAGGGACTTCGATCTCACTTTAATGCCAAAGTGATTCGATTACCGTTCTAACTCCATACTGGTCAACGACGTAATGCATGAATGGGGCTTTGGTTCTAATCACCCCTATCTATGCTTCCTTTTCTGGTCCTTGTCAATGAAAGAGCGATTTGCCTTTCACCTTTTTCTCTACACTTTGGTCACGCTTTGGCCACGTCTCTTGTCGACTCATCCTTAAACCAAGCCAACTTCAACATTTTTCAACCCAGCCTCGACATTTTCAACATGACATCAGGCATCATCCTTGTCCATTTCGCATAGTTTTTATGGACACCAATACACATGGAAACTACCGACCAGACCTAATTTATGTTAGGCATAAACCAATACTTGCTGAAGCATAAATAGACCCTTTATTCATTTTTAGCATGCATCCATCTCGACTATGGAAACTTGCTAGAGATGAAAGACTCTCGACCACTTCTACAGAATACACCATCTGTAGCATCCTTTTATCCTCATCTTAGCCTCATCATTTCGACGCTCGACCAATCTCATCACTGACCATTTTGACCCTCTTAGTCCGAACTACATTGGTCTGAGGCCCTATGACCAGGGCTATGTAGGCAGCACTCAGATACCGCATCTTCTGAGGTTAGCTCGACCACCCCCTTTTGTTCGTCTATATGATGGACAAACCTTCTCTTCTTTGACTCTTATCACACCCAACTTCATGACCTTTGACCAAGACACTTTGACCAAGACCAATCATCGACCTTTGACCAAGACCAATCAATCCCTCTGACCCTCCCTCCCTTTTAGGGAGAACTACATCGGCCTGAGGCCCTATCACCAGGGGCTATGTAGGCAACACTCAGTTGACATGGGGTCTTCTGGGGTTATCTCGGCCGCATCCTTTCGTCCATCCATCCTCTCGACCAATGACCATTGGCGATCATGCCTATCACCTTCGACCTTGACCTCCTTCCAAGCCAATGTTGCCTTGGTTGTTTTTGCGTGTATGCTATTCCACGACTGGTTAGCAAAATTGTTCGCAGACTATTTTTTTGACCCTTCACAAGTATAGGATCGCGAGCCAGTTGATCCTTACTACTTGTGGCTTTTTCGTGTTTCTGGGAGCACTTCCTGAGCCCTAGATACCTGGGACACGACGACCATTTGGAGCTTCAGCTTAGATTGAGCGACCCGATCAGCAGACGACTAAATGCTGGGGCCCGGTTACTTCAATTTTGGCACTCCTCGACCCTTGACCTGCGACACTTTTTGACCTGACCATCTTGTGCAGTGGTATGCGCACAATCATGACTTTTGCAGCATTTTCACTCACTCTTCTCTCTTTCTCATCCACCTTTCATCAAATCAGCACCCGATATCAGGTTCCCTTCCCTCGACTCCCGCTTTGAGGGGGAATACCTCATCCACTTCGGGGCAATCATCCACATCATCCCTCACCTGGGGCAACCACTCCCTGTTCTTGTCTTGCAGTTCGTCTAGAACAACCAACAAGACAAAAAGGGGCAAATGTAGACACCTAAAAAGTGTCTAACCCCTTGGTCCTTTCTCCCTCCTAGTCCTCCTTAGTCCCTAACCTACCTAGGTCTTATTAATTGAAAATAAACATCTATTTTTAATTAAATAAGGCCCCTTTTTCCCTCTCCTTGCCACCTCGCCACCCTAGGATACCCTCCTTGGATCCCCTTTATTCCCCACATGGCCATTTAATGCTTTAGACTCCCATTCCAACCTCTCCTCTCGCCCATTTAACCCCGTCGACCGTTTCATCCTGGCATTCATTTTGACCCGGCCGTTGGGAAACGGATGAAAGGCTATTTTTAGCCTTTCTCTGGCCTTTCAACCGCCGACGTCGGTCATCCTTCGGCCGACGTCGGCGATATTGCCGGCGTCGGCAGCCTTCTTAACGACTTCTGCACCGTTCTTTCTCCCTCCGGTTCCGTTTGGCTTTTCTTCACTTCTCTGCGTTTCTCCTTGGCATCCCGACTCTTCAACCTTCGTATCTGACCCTTGTATCAGTCCTTCATTTGACCTCTCTCCCTCAGGTACACAGCAATCTTCTGCAGGTGAACAACAGGGAATCTTCATCAGCAACAGGCTTCACATCCTGCAACATCAACAACAAGACCAACACTTTCTTCAGCAGGCACAGGTATGTTGTATTCTGTTTTGTTTCTTTATGCTTTCTAGTTATTTCTAAACTAGATTCAGCTCTCCTTCTCCCCCAACCCAGACTGTTAACCAAGCCAGGCAGACCCGTATTCCCATCTCCTTGATTGTCCTCCTCTGTGCCTCTCTGTCCATTTGACTCCCCTGTTCTCTGCCTAAGACCATCCATAGACCCGTCCATCAGACTCAAAGCCGTCCACAAACCCGTCCACAGATCAAGACCCGGACCATCCACAAACCAGAACCTAACCAGACCCATCTAGAAGCCATTGCCCCGACCGACACTGGTCATTACCCCCACCGACGTCGGCAGACTAACTGACGTCGGCAGACCCGACAACCGACGCCGGTAGGACCACCGATGCCGGCGACTGTGACCAGTTTGACAGCTTCTTCCAGGTAAGCATTTGCTTCCTTTTTCTCTTTCAGTTTTGCTATTTATTTTAGTCCTTTTTAGCATTCTGTCTTTTTATCAGACTTATCTTTATCAAAACAGTGGGTTGACCTCCCTTAAGGAAGTTCTCATACTCCTGGGAACAGGCTTTTGCCTGGCAACCCACCATCTATCTATCTAACACCTTTTTGTCCAAGTGTCTTTCTTCTTTGCAGGTGTCATTCCTCCACAGCCAAAGAGGAGTGCCCATGAACGTCTGGATTTACGGTGCGCAATCTTTAGTCCAGGTACTTCCAAGCCTTGTCCATTACTTTCTTCTAGTTTCTTTTTCTTAAGTCTGAAAAGCAATTTGAGGTAGAAACACCATAATAGGGATAATAACATCATATGACGTTAGTGTCCCAATAATGGTGCTAATGTTCTTTCTCTCCCATTTTCACAAACATATATCTTTTCAAATCTTAGACCTCCTAGGGTTGACCTAGACCTTTTTTATGACCTACATAAGAACTAAAATAGTATAAATACATTACTTTTATCTCTCTAACCACTAGATGGAAATCAGATGCAAATTACATAGCACAATGAAAAAAAGTTGTGAATAATTAAGGTTATCAATCCCTATTCTACCCTAATTCTACATACTACCATATACAACATTCCTAAGCTCAAATTACTCAAATTTATAGTCTCAATCACATTCAAAGCACTCAAGTTAACTATCATACTAGCTTTATTTGCACTTGCACCAACATGTAGGTGGAGAGAAATACATCAGGCTTGATCCCTCTTCAAAGTATTGGTATGTAGGAAAATCTCATCACAATCAGGTGTTGAAGATCTCCAACCTACCCCACTAACAAACACACTTTTCAAATTATATCAACTAGATGTCCTAGAAACATGGAGGATTAGGGTATTGTAAAAAATTTAGTCAAAATAAGTAATATATAGGGTTTTAGAACTTATGCACATAGGAATAGATCTTATACATTTAGACACAGGTGCACCTAGAAGCTTGAGATAGTCCTACATAGAGGACATTAACACAAAAATAGGGACACTAACACCACATGACACTACTATTTAGTTAGGGCTCTACTAACTATGGGGGATTTTGACACCTAGATCTTATTTTTGATACACATACTAGCTTATGCCTTAGTTTTTATCTTTCAAATCATTTATTTTAATCATCTTCTAGATAATTTCTTATTTGCACTATTTATTACTTTTTTTAGAAAGGTTAAAGTTAGTGATTTCTATAAAAAATTAGTGGCTATATTTATTGCATATTTATACACTGATTTAATATACTTAGCTCTTTAACAACATAAGATTTACATTCACTGAGTCCTAAAATTTAAAAAAACCTCTTATATCTATGTTTATAGTTATAGAAGTTAATGATTCATTTTAAATATGCTTGATAACTTTATTAATAATTGGGGGTTGAGGAATAAGATCACCTTGTGCATCTCTAAGGGGATAAGGGGCATTTGGAATTTTCACTCCTCATTAAGTTTGTTGAGAATGAATTTGTAATTGTAAAAGTTAATTTTACATTTGAATAATTTTATTAGTGTTATTATTTTGAAAGGTATCCATTTGATTCATGGGTTAAATTAATATTTGATCAGTATTAAGAGTTTGTTGACTAGTAGAAGAAATTTCAGATGCACTGGTGGTAGCCTTAATGCGATTATTAATATGATAAATTTGAGTATTCCCACTATATGAAAGACCTAACATAGTAATGACATGGCATGCATGATGTAATAAGAAAGAAGGGGATAAGTTATGTATTGACTTGCCCTAAATCCTATAGAAATGGTATGTGTAGGTGAAGAGGAACATCCTATGCGAGGTCCCATCATGATGTTATTAATGACCATAGGATCTTTGCCCCTATGTTGAGGGTTTTCATTAATGAAAAGGATCATTTTGATAGTGTACTCAAGATAACTCTCATACTCAACTTTAGGAATGTGAGGAAGATAGTTAAAAGGATCAAGATGTTGGGAGGTAGAGATTGAATTATAATCTTTTGTTCTAGTGGTTACATGAATATTTATTTTATCTTAGTTATAGATAATATTAAAATGATATTTAGGAGTTTTATGATATTTATTTAAATCCATCATATCATGTTGTATTCTCTATTATAAATCATCAAAGATATATTGCATGATGGATGGTTGAAGCTAAATTAGACTAGTCAAGTTATATAAAACATAGAAAAAGTAAATACATCGACCAAATTAGTAGATCAAATGTATTGAAAGTATATTGAATAGTTTTATGTAGTTTATTAATCAATTCATTTTGAGATATAGACCATATCAATAAATATGATGTAGTATGGTATAAAATTTAAGATATAATCTAAAATTAAATTATATCAAACTATTCGATGTAGTTGCATAAGTTGGAGATGAGAAACAAATGTTATCGAGATGATCAATATGGGTTATTCTAAGGATATATTAAATTTTGGGGAACAAATTGAGTTGATCTATTTAATATAGTATATAAGATAAAAGTTTGAGAAAAATAAGTGGGATGTGAACTATATCAAGCTATTTGATGTATTTGTATAGAAAGACAAATAATATGTAGGGTAATCTACTTTGTTAATTTATTCAATAAAGTTAGGGATGCAAACACATGAGACTGTATTAATTTTCTTGATGCAATTTATAACACAAAATACTTTATCAAGCTAGTTGATGTAATCTATAAAAATAAGAAACTATGTCGATGTTGGATGATATAGTTACTACACAAAAAATAGAACTGTATCAATGGTGGTTGATGTAGTATACAATACAAAATATAATAGCAAGTAAAAAATTAAAAAAATAGTTATTTTTAATAAATATTTTTCTAAAAAAAGGACTAGGTAGGTGTATTAAAAGACTCAAATAATTTATAGGCTCTCATAGATATTGGATCATCTATTGGATATCATTGACCAAATGTTTTACAACATTGACTATGGAGGAAGTACCATGTCCATATCCCACTCAATTTTTTATCTAGGTTAAGTTGAGAATAAATTACTAATGCTAACCATTAGATAGTACACTATAGAATTAGATAGATATATGGCTTCCTAAAGTTTAATAAAAAAGGAATCCTATATGTTTTTGATATATTTTGACGCATGTATAAACTAAAGTCATGTTTATCTATGTATTATGGATGAATATTAGGGAAAGATATTCATTTCATAATGTATACAATTAATAGAAAATGATTGTAAATATAATACTTGTATCCCTTCATGATAGTAGCTAAGTAGTTTGAAAATTACTAGAACATAGTTTCTAGGGAAAATCAAACAAATAAAAAATAAGGTTTGAAAATAAATAACAAAAACCCATTTTTATCATTTAGTGAATTGAAATAAACAAAAAATAAACTTGACATGAAATGTGTGATTTTATTTTAAAATAAAGGTTAATTTTCCTTGATTATAATTGAAAAGTGAAACAAATAGAACTATATCAATGTTGACTAATGTAGTTGTATATGCACTACACAATTATATCAATTAGATTGATATAGTATATGTAAAGTAGATTTTTAGACAAAAATAGATTACTAAATCAATTATTCTTATTTAGGTTTTTCATAATAATTAAAATTTTAAAACTAATTCGAGCTTTTTGATATAATTTAACATAAATACATAACTAAATTAAATTGTTCGATGTAGTATATTGAAAAGTAAATACACTATAAAACTAAATCAACCAAATCAATATTATTTGCTGAAAATAATTTTTAGACAAAAATAAAAATGTAATTACAAAAATAGATCGACCAAATCAATAATGTTGACTGGTAAGGTGGTTAAACAAAACTAAATTGACTAGGTCGCTATACTTGGCTGGGGAAAATAAGAGACACATATAAAAAAATAAGACTATGTCACGTTGGTCTCAATAGTTCACAATGAAATACACAAATATGGAACTATATCATGTCATTTTATATAGTTTATATTAGGTAAAAATTATGATTGAACTATATTAACCTATTTAATATAGTACGATGAAAGAAAAATAAAAATAGATTTAGATGGAATAGTTTGATACAGTTCACTGTAGAGATGAAATAAATGGTTAGCTTCATATTAGGTTCATCAATATTTATGTAATAAGCTAGGATTAACATAAAACTAGCTTATCTAAAAATTTAAACTCAAATAAGGTAAATCAAATAGAACCCATTGATACATAATGAATTCAGGATATGACTAATAGTTTCACTAAACATATCAATATAACATAATGTCAAGAGAAAGGTTTTCAAAGCCTCTAGGAAATCAAAATAATGAAATATCCCTAATTAGGTAAGTAATTATAAATAAATCAAATATCAAAATAAATTAATGTAAGGGTATGGGCTAGAAACATATTTAAAATGGGCAAGGAGCCATGGTAAGTAAATTGGGGCACAGTATACTTAAAGTGTACAAATGGAAAATCTAAATAATCCTATGACCACATGAACTTTAAGTGTATATAAAATTAAAATTATGAGACATAAATTCATTAACCAATAAATTATTCAATATATATCTATCAAAAGGAAAAATTTAGTGTTAAAAAATACTTACCTTGCACAAGACTTATCAAGCCTCAATCTCTCCCTTTCTCAATGGTGTTTTGAAAAAGATTATTGTGGTTGTAAGTATCTCAATGGATATATCAAGATATAGGATAAAATGGCTCCTCCTATTTCATATAATATTCCACAAAATAAGATTTTCCCTCCAAGGTAGACTTAGGCTAGAAGTGTAAATAACAACATTTGAAAATGAATGTTCCTCTCTATTGGATTAAAATGGTGGATTGTATTTATCATGATGAGTGACCATAATCCATCCTATATATTTATCTGAGAATATATACCTAATCAATTTATTCCTAAAGGGATCAACTAACCTCAGACTAGGTTAGCCAAGTTGACTTAGTTATGAAGCGTGCACTAGAACATTCAAAACAACATCAATCTAATCGATGTACTTGGGATGGGGAATATATTAGTTATAACTATATCAAATGGGATGACATAGTTGGAAAATATAGGTTTTGGAATATTTAGATGATGAAATATGGGAGGAGATATATTAGGGATCTAATCTAGGGAAGCTATAATGGATATGGTGATAATAAATAAACAACGATGTCTCTTGTAATGCACCATTAGTCTACCCACCCCTTTTCTTGTGCACCATTTAAGGCATAAATTTAGAGGTATTTAAACTTGAAACATTTTTGTAAGATTGAAAGAGTTAGTAAATGATAACGTTTAAAAATAATGTGTGTATATAGTCTAAACACTTATTTTAGAGTCAATACCTCTAAAATATTAATGGATATTATTAAAAGGCTCTTGTTGTTACTTATATATGACAACCTTAGAATTATTTTAAAATCGTGTTACATGTAGTAATTCATCAAGCAAGTGAACATTCATATGGAGATATTAAGATGTTTTTTTGTTAATCTATATCATCAAATATACCCTCCAAATTATATGTTTCTTCTATTATATGTTAAATATATGAACAAGAATAAATCATATATCAAAAATCAAATATTTGAAACCTTAACATGGAATTTTAAAACCTTGAGAAGGTATAATGAAAATCCTTAAGGCACACTAGGGTTTGGATGTGCTAAATATAGATATATAGGGTTTGAAGAATTAAAATCGTAAGTGAAAAGATCACTTATGAAAGAAATCAAGAATCATGTCAAAATATTAGTTGAAATACCAAAATTTGAAACCATATGGAAATAGAATGAAAACCTAGGGTTTGATGCATTCAATATAAGAATTGTGTTCACCAATATGGTTTACCTTATTTTGTATTAATATATCTAAACAAGATATAACTTATGAGTACTCAAATTTTATAAGATATGTTTAATTTAAGAAATTTTGAATGTTACAAGAAAATATTCAATTACACTTTACTATTTATGGAAATAACTTAGATGACTAGGGTACTTAATTTATTACTATTCTATTTAGGTTTGAGACTAAAGAAAGGATTGAAATTATATATGGGGTCACTTAGCATTGAAAACTAACTTTTTAGACTTGACTGTAAATTTTTTGATATTATTTGGATATTTGAATCAATCATAGCCATCTCATCTCTATAATTTTTTTCCTTATAACCTATTCCTAAATGTCTTATCATAGATTATTGTGCCTAATTTTAAATTGTTGTTCTATATAATATCAAAAGCTCATTATTATGCACAAGTCCATAAATGTATCTCCTTCATTTTGATACCTTAGCTCACTTTTAACATTATGTTTAATTGAAAATGGTATTATAAAATATGGGTTGAGATAACCCTAATCACCCCCCTTTGAGTGCTTAAGTTTACTTACATGTCCAATGTATCAAAGAGGGCTCAAAGTACACATACTTATCTTGGTTTGGTGTATGTGTTTAATAGTGATTATTTAGTATAAATGAAAAATATAATATAGATTATAAAAATTTAAAATAGACATACTTGACTTGGATTGAGGGTGATTTAGACTTGGATAATTCTTGTTCCTTATGACTGATCTCTAATTTGGAAACTTTAGTGTAGTTTCACTCAATGTGCAGATGAACAATAGATGTGCTCTTGATAGGTGCTAGATAGGAATGGAATTAGATAAATTATGTATAAATATATGAATCTTTTGGTAAATTATCACACCATTAACATGTGAAACATATGGGTTTAACCATATGAATGAGTCAAATTTAAAAGAAAATTGTTAATATGCACATGATTGATTTGACAAAATTGGATAGCTTCAAAAATATGAAACAATTTGAATATGACTAGAGTCATATGGAAAATGTGAATAATGATTTGATAATCAAGATAAAATTTGATTAGGAAAATAAGTTGATTAATCACATACTAGGTAATTCCAATAGGTGATCGATATTGTATTGGGAAGTTTGGGCCCATATATGGTGAATGGATAGGAGAAAATGGTGTGAAAGAGCCATATGTTAATGCAAAAATCATGTAAGGTAAATATAAGTCAAGAATAACATTTTAAAGTGTCTATTCTTATATTTATATGTTTATAGATAGATGAATTATAACACATTATACATTACGGTGGATCAATAAGACATATTAAATTACCAATTGATTGTACACCAAAGGTTGTTGATACATTGATATTTGTGATGTATACCAGATAGAAAATTCATGTTACACCTAGAAAAAAATGATTAGAACAAATACAAACTATATGTGATACTATGAATAAGTGTATTAAATTCATGTTTTAAGGTAATACAATCAAAATTCACTATGATGGAAACAAAAAGCACCAAAATATCAAAGATTGAAGGACAAGTGAAGTGGAATCATTTCATAGGATGAGACATGATACCTTATATAGTGTTATGGAAAATATAATATGTAGGAATAAGATCCAAGAAAGGGAAAAGGAAAATATTTTACATAAACCAAGGAATGAATATTCTAATTATGATGACATGTGGACATTTAATATAATTATATATCCAAAGATAAACAATGCTTCATAATATTATCCATATGAATTCTATCATACCTTGGATATGATCTTTATATTTTAAACATCATTTATTTCATTTAAAAAATTCAAAATTTAAAATAAATATGATATTAGAAAAATTCAAAACCAGGACCCATGAATAACATCTTTGCTGGTTTACATAGTTTTATAATGTTATTTATCATATACATGGTGAATTACATATCTAATTTCTATGCACATATTTTTCACAATATACTTGAGTGAGATGTAAGACATACACATTACATATGATGAATGGACATACACATGTGAGACATTCCTTACACCAGGGGATGCCTTTCTACATTAAGAGGCATACCTACACTAAGATCATCTTTTCACACTTATCAAGATGTATCTTTATATACATACATATATATATATATATTTATATATAATATTAGTAGACTATATATGAATTATTCTCTCATATGATTTTTAGGTTGATATTTCCTATAAACATTATTCTTTGCTATACTAGATGATAACATTGATTGATTATGTGAACTAACACTACATGTATTATTCTTATTTGATGTTGTTGATTATTTCATTATGTGATCATTAATGAATGTTATACTATGTACTCTATGA
The DNA here is from genome assembly GCA_037957365.1 of Torreya grandis. NCBI lineage: Eukaryota > Viridiplantae > Streptophyta > Pinopsida > Cupressales > Taxaceae > Torreya > Torreya grandis. The sequence goes on along the minus strand of JARHVA010000423.1, from coordinate 2,867,851 downwards.
TTACATTGATTGTGTTTTATTATTTCATGTGTCAGTTGAGTCAGAGGATCCTCTAATCCATATCATGACCATGTTGTGCATGTGTTGGATTAAAGTTGAGTCAAGTCACATTTAGAGGGATTGTATGTGATTTATGATCATGATATTGTGTGGGTATATATGTGTGTGATAATTTTTATGATAATTTTTGAGCTTGGTGCCATGATTTATGTCACACATTTTTATATTATGTGTAATTCCATGATTTATTTCATGCATTTACTACATTTCTTATCACTTCATGCCTAATTTCTATATTTTATTAACATGACACTTATCCATACATACCTAAATGATAAAATATTTATATTATGACCTATATAATCATGTTTGTATACTTACTTTACATGATTACATTTTTATATATAATAAATTTGTAGATGCTTAAATTTGAATTTATATGTTAAACTAGTTTGTACATTTGACAAATATCTCTCAAGGATCTATCCTTTAGTTCACCTTCCTTGTATCCAAAAGGATTTTAGTGATTTCCTCACTAGGTATAAGTACTTATTTATTTATCCAACCCTGATTACTTTGATTATCTAGATCACCTGTAACCATAAAATGCTTAAAATTTGATGCATATCCTTCACTGTTAGTTACATAACCTCAAAAACTTTCCTCCATACTAGACATTTACATTCAGGGTAGGATAGTAAAATAATTTCTATTTTCCTTGATCTAAAGTAAGTTTCCTTATCCTAAAAACACTCAAATTTTCAAATATTTTGATGTGTATAAGTTAACCTAAGAGTGTCATTAATTCTTCCATTATGATTATTTAAAAATAAATACTATAAATATAAGTCAAAACCAATTCATTTAGAGATATATAAATTATCAAGAAAATACCTACTAAAAGCTAAATCAATTAATCACATAACTAAGAAATAATGTCATATGCATTCCTATTTTCATACCAATAATATGAGCAATCATACTATAGGCTTGAAACACTCAAAATATAGCCCATGAGCCATATTTGTCAATTTACAAGCTAAATCACTACATACATCTTGACATATTATATTACACCCTTGTTTACACACATTCCCACATACATGGGAGAACTACATAAATCCAAGGCTCTCCTTGGAGTATAATCTATGTAGGTAGGGGTCTTCAAGGTCAAATTGACACCATGAGCTCATTAACTCATTTTTGGAAAGGTAACCTAACCTAAGGTGGATAGATATGGTTTGAGTTATAAACAATGATACAAATCCTCTGCATGAGATAAAAATATATCCAACAAAAGGGAACATAAAACTTAAAAATATCTAGGTGGTCACACCTAAATACAATTAAAATTATATAAAGGAAAATTACGTTGAGATTTAGATAATAACATTGATGCAATTGTCCATAGGTCAATGAAAGTGTCCAGGCAACCATAAGTAATACTTTTAGAATTTGATGACTAGTTCTCAAACATCAGACAACATATTTCCACACCTATACATCTCAAATTTGTTGACACATCATTATATAATATAAGTATTATTTTTTATCATTATTATGTAATAAAAATAATTTTTAGAAATGTACTTTATATATTTAGTATTTTTCATAATTCAAAATTGAAATTGAATATCATAAATTAAATTATTCAAATGGTCAACTTTTAGGAATAGTTTAGTCAATTATTGATTAGACTATTCCTTTCAACCCTTAAATATCCAAAAATGGTTAAACATTTTGCTGAGCATGGACTTCATGTTTTATCATGATATTCATAGCTTGATCTAAAAAATTTAGGATTATAGGGCTTCAAATTGTTGTGACTAATTTTCAAATCTAAAACTTTACTCTAGGGTTTTACACTCATATTATTGCTAGGGTTTCATGTTCACACACTTATAACTTATACTTATTTGATTGGTGAATTATATATTCCTAAAATATACATCTTAAAATTCCTTAATGGTATCTCATACTCAATTTCATATACTCAAAAACCTCTTTTTATTTGCCCAACTTCTATATAGATTTTTTTATTTTTACAATTAAATATTTTTATTAAAAATTGGCATACAAGGTAAATGGTGTACTTAGTTTCAAATTAATTTATGGGTTTCATAAAAATTCATATTTTATTAAAAAATCCCTCTTATATATATAAAATAATTTCCTAATTTATCATATTTAATTATTGGGAATATTCTAGGGTTTTGCTTATGAAACATTCCACATTGTTTGGCTCATTTCCAATTCATAATAATTAAATTTTCAATTTTCTCAATTTTTTTCATGTTCCTATTGATATAATCAAAAAATTATTTTTGTTCATCAAAATTATGTACTAATTTTCAAAATCTTTAATTTACTATTGTTAGTACATATTGATATACAACACAAAAGGAATGCTTATTCTTCCCTAATTTTATTGTATAGATTTCCTTAAAAAACTTTCCTAGATATCCAAAAAATATATCTAATATCTTTAAATTTCTACATTATTATTATGAAAAATATTACTAAGTTTTTCTTGAGGTTTTCAACCTTATAGGCTTTCAAATTGTAGTAATTATTTAGTTATATTATTTTCTATCATGTTAAATTATTTTCTAGAATTTACATGTTTATCCTTTCCTATTATCATCTTAGTCTTTAAAACATTTAAAATGGATAAAAAGGAGCCTCTTCCTCCTCCTAATCCTAAGGAGGGTGATAGCTCTTTTCCCTCTAACCATATCCATGATATCAATACTCCAATGGGTAAGGCAGCCCATCCTATTGTACCTATCATTCTTTAAACCCATCCAAATCCCACATTCTCTATAGATGGTGCATGTATGCATATTCAATCCAAATCACCTAAGTTTTATGCTTTTGAATCCCTAAAATACCAAATCATCCTTATGATCATGTTAATTGAAGATTTAAAAAATAGCTTCAGTTTAAAGGTCACATTATTTGAAAATCATATTACATATATAGAATCCAAAATATTCTAATGTTAATCACATGTTTACATATTCATATATCAATGTTATGCCCAACAAGGTTTCATATCACAATAATAAGTGAAAAGAGAATTCATCTACAACTAGTGATTCAAAAAGGAAATAAAAGTCTAATAATAGTCCAATTAAGATTTTAAGGGAAATGATTCATAATAATTTAATCCAACTACCTCCTATACATCCTATTATAAGGTCAAAATACTATTATTCATATCATATAATGCATGGGCATCATACAAATTTTTGTTTTGCCTTGATGAACAAATATAAATTAAATTTGATAGCAGTGATCTTATAATAAATATATCAATCAAGTAATCTACTCACATTATGAGTACCTCTTCTAAAACACAAGTACAAAAACAAAAAATATGGATATTAGAGGATAATTAGGAGCAAAAACAATAGAAAATGAACAAATTTGATCAATAAAAAATTTAAAAGGTAAAGCTAGACCAAGAAATATAACACAAATATCAAAATGAAAAGGAATAATTATAAAAGGCAATGTTTTAGAAAGAGCAAGAAAAAAAATTGTAAAATCAGACTCAATATAAGTAAACAAGAATTCTAAGAAGATAATTTATAACAAAGGATTTATCAAATTAATACATGCCTAAAAAATCAAATGATAAAAATATGGTTTCTAAGGATCCAAACATCATATCTATTTCATGCATAGAGGAACAAAAAGTCAAGGGAAATCCTAAAAATTCTATGCTTCTATCCTCAAATAAAGAAGTAAAAAAATACGTATTTTTCTAGTGTTCAAGTAAATACGCATGCCTCTTTTCTAGATCATAATGAGTTGTAATGTTTTGAAAATGATTAACATACTCAATTAAAACAAAATATTAAGAAGGCAACTCCAATCTATGATGTAATGGTTTTTTCATACATAAATGCTCAAAAATTTATATCACAAGTTAAAGAACAGTCTAAGAAGTTACATATTTCTTATACTAATGATTACATTGATGATTATGATCCTAATAATACAAGAGATTAGTATGATCTCTATGATATTGATTATACAACATATGAATATGACACATGATATAATTCCCTCACAAAGATTAACCTTAGATGGGATCATTGGTTATCACTCTCTTTCCAAACATTCCAAAAATTTCAAAAAAATAAAATATTCTAGAAAATAAAAAAATATTCAAATAATTTAAAAATACCAATTTTTTTTAGCATTCCACATATTTTCTAACTTTTACATATGTTGTTTACTTTATGTTAGTAGATAACATATAATTTATATATACACATATGTTTCTCAAGTAATTGAGTGTTATATAGGCATGCATTATACCCATGATACTCAAACATGTATATGTTGGACCTTTCTTCTCTAGTGTGATACACTACATTGGGGGCATCTCACTTCTATATGATCATGATTGACACATGTTATATTATTCTACGATAATTTTCCATTATATTATTGAGATTATATATCTTATAAATGCATGTACTCATATTGCTATCTTACATAGTGTGTTTGATATGCTATTCTACGTGACATTTTACTAACACATCTATGCAAGGAATAGTATGACATGATTATGCTAGCTGCTTATATCTCATTACTTCATCTATTTACATTATCTTACTTGAGTGTACTTATTTTCTTCTTTATCTTTCTTATGGAAAATTTTTATATCTTTCTTTTCTTGTTGTCCATAGTGCCTTGAATGTTGCTTATTTATTTGGTGTGTGGAAATTTTCATATGTCTTAAACTTGAGTGTGTGGAATTTGAACATGCACCTTCTTTGTGGTCTCCTTGGACCCCTTTTTGTGTGGCATTTGAGTACTCTTGTGTGTGTGCACTTGATTTTTTATTGATTTTGTTATCTTAAAAATGTTTCCATGATTTATATCATGAATCTTAGGTATTGTTATGTATGCATACTATGAGATTCATCGATGTATCTACATCGACATGACACTATTATATGATTCTTTACAAAATAATTCAAACATATACACCATAGTTCTCTTATCCTTTCGAGATAAGGTGATTATCACTTTTTTAATCCCCTTATCTCAAAAGTGGGGCATATAAATGGGGGAATGCCATACAAGACATGAATATACATACATACATTTGATAAAATGAAAAAAAAGAAATTATTTTACATAATTTACATGATTCAAATATACATTTGGGACATAATTGTATACATTGGGCATAAATTTGGGACATAGTTTTTTATATTTTTGATTCATATTACACAAGTTTTATAAAGCATAGGTTACATTTTGATAAATAGTTTAGCTTGAGACATATTCAAGGTGTACATGCACCAAATTATAGATACACTTTTAGATTATACTTACATTTATACATCAACGTTACCAAGATGCACTACTTGAGATTTTACTTACTGTAGTAGTTGGCTATTTTTGATTAGCATAATCAAAATACTATGCCATCAATGGAATTTACACTATTATTATATTATTATGGATTAATATGGTTACACCATTTGACTTAGGTGAGATTAGATAAATTGGCTAGATTGGCTAGATTGATTTACTCTTGAGTTGTGTGATTGAGATTTTTTGATCTTGATGGAGTTAGCAAAATTCATATTTATACTATATTTGGGGCATGATCACCCTCTAATTTTACCTCTTCACATATCCAAGGTTTAGTTATAAACCTCTCTTCAATGTTTTAGATAAGAAGCAGCTTTACTAAGATAAATTTACAAGGGGAAACATGGTTGCATCGACACACATGTGTACTCTTTCTATGCTATCTTTCTTTCAATTATTTTCAAATTATTTAATTTTAGATTATATACAATAAGTAAACCTATAACATGCTCTTGGTTTTAGGTCATTCACATCTATCAAAACTCAAGTGGGATCAAGTAAAGGCAAGGTATGTTGTACACACCACATTATGCTTTCTTTCCTTTAACCTATTAATTTCATCCTTATGGATTACTAGATTTAAAATGGGTAAATGTAGATTATTGTAGAAGAGTTAGGTGAACAAGGTGTCTCAATTAGGTCTTGACCTATTACACTCAGGTGCAAACATGGTATTAAATTTTTATGCTCAACATTTTACACTTAGTTGTGCTATCATTAATTCTTATAAGGCACAAGCCTTATGTAATCACCTAAAGCAAAAATAAGAAGGAATTAGGGCCCACATTGGGCTAGTTATGTCATGGTGAAATATTTCACTTATGGGACTTGGTCATTTGGAAGAAGGCCTTTAATAGATTCATTAGCACAATCTTTCATGGACTATGCTTAGTGGTCTATAGGTACAGGCCTATTTGGTGGATTAATCCGAGAGCCATATGGATGAAAGCATTTGTTAAGCTAAACCTAGGGTAATGTTGGCATGTGAAGGGTCAAGGGGATAATTTAGTTCAAGTGCTCATACTAGGAGCACACTTTATGTAAGGATATCAACAATTGGCATGATATGTACACTTAGTCGATATGCAAGATATGATGATGTCATTAATTAACACAAGGATGCCTTTAATATTATAAACCAGAAGCCCACATAAAATTTACTTAGCATGAATGAATTTTAACTTATAACATTGCACTCATTATGTAATTCATTAGTAAATAAAAAGACATTCAAACCAAAAACACCATGTTTTATTGTAACCATTCCTCTTCATTAATCAAAGCTCAAATAAATAGAGTATATATTTCATGGTGATAAGAATAGAGTCAATGCTTAGCTAAAACTACTTAACAACCCAAAGGCTCATAGGAAAGATTGGGTGCTTACAAATGGAGCCTTCATGGAATATATATCACTTCTAAGTCTAAATTTTTTTATAATAATGTTTATATATCATTCTCAATTCTCTAGAGCTCTACTGCACCAATTCACATTGTCTATTTCACTGGTTTGATCTCCTTTTTAGCTCTACAAGAACATCTCTACTAGGATTGAGAGTGCATGTTGGGTGCTGATTTGGAACCTTTATTTATCATTACACTAATTCCATCGCCTTGCACCCTTTGCATTGTAGTCAATATGTATTTCCCTACGTATTATTTAAATTGGTTAGCCACCTACTAGTTAGAGTGAGGTGTGTGTTGATTCCTCTAGTTGGTGCTAAGATACTACAAATTCATCATTAAAAATGATGCCTCAAACCAATATTTCTATCGTGCTGGTGTGAATCCTTACATACTAAAATAAGGATCCCAACATTACCCCATACAAAATTTCTAGCCCATCCTTAGACTAGGTTGTCAAAGTCTTTGGCACATAAAATTTAGGCACACTATTTTTAAGCTTGGTGCTAAATTCCTCAAAGCCCTTTATTATGAGCTTGATTTATTTATGAGAAATATCTATTTTGGTAGAGGCTAAACTAGGTGCAATCATGTCAATCTTATCTATCTCCTTCCTAAATGCCTTTAGATTTGCCTTAGCCTTTTTCACACCCCATCCAATATTATTAATTTCTCATAGGCTTTAGTCTATAGAGTGTGGAAGAGTGATTATAGGTTCTATTCTTGGTCCTTTATTTAGGTGCTTAGTGTATTGACATTCCTCATTATCTATGCACACTCTAGCTTGCTCACAGAGTACACATATGCCATTATCTTATCCTTTTCCTCCTTTGCCAACTTGATACATACATCTATAACTAATGTTTGGTTGGAAAATCTCAATAAGATGGCATCAGTTGCATCCACACTTTCCTATAGTTTTGTGAAGAGGTCCTCCACCTCTTCAATCTTAGAAATAATATCCTTCTATAGCATGGTGCAGGGATCTTCTTCTTCTTCTTCTTACGCCATATTGGGTTTCATATTTGGGAGCATATTATCCAATAACAAACATATCTTATCAACCCATGAGAGGTTTGAAGTATCGATGCTGACCAAGAGGGATGGTTGGGCTATCTCTATGCACTAACATAGCTGTTATAACTTGAATTTTATTACCTACACTTCATCTAAAGCATCTTTGTAGAGTTTCTTCCATTTCCATGCTCTACTATCATTGATGATATTTATATGCATTACTTTAGTCACCATTCTAATAAGCACATTCCTAGACTAGACTAGGTTCATGGAATAAGGGTTTATGAGGAGGAAGTCATTCCCTTCCTCAAGATCTTATATTCCTAATGTCACCTTTCGAGGCACCTCAAAGTGAGGCTCATCCATGTAGTGATCAAATGCAAACACAAGTTGTTTGCATGTCCTAGTTATGGCAGCTTTGGGGGGCATGGTGTCAAACATGTATATGTCCTCATCCTCCAACCCCTTCTGCACCTTTTCCATTATGTTAGGTTTTACGTCAACTTTATTGATGAAGACCACCTCTTTTTTCTCTTCCTCCTATTCACTATCACCACCATTTTTTTGACAATTTCCTTAGAGGACTCATCTTCTTTTTCCTTAAAGGGTTCTTCCTCAGACTTTTCCCCTTCATCTACTTCTTCCTCCTAGGGTTTCTCAATTCTCACCTCCAAGTTTATTCCCTCTGCACCAGTGTTACCTTCTTTTTGATTGGGTTCTTCTTTAATCTCCTTTTGCTATTATAAGGCACCAGTATTTCCTTCAGTCTCTTCAATCACCCCTTCACTACTTGGGTGTACCTATTATGTAGCTTGATCTAATTTCTTGGTGGGGGTGTTAGGCACCTTTTCTAATTTTTTAAAATCTGGTCCCATGCTTATGGGAATCTTCTTCATCTTCTTCTCTTTATTGTCCTTCCATTCCTTGGCCTTATCGTTCTTAATATCTACCTCACTTAGGCCCATTCCTTTTAATTCCTCCTCTTATTTTTAAGCATTAGATTCATCTCAATTTCTTCCTCATTATGGCCCATTTTCTTCAACAACCTTCTTTTCTCCTCTTCTATTAATGGAGGTTGTGTGGAGGGTTCTTCTCTAGATGATGAGATCACTAGATTATATACGTCTTTAAGTGTGGTGTTTGTTCCACTTTGGAGGGCCTCTTATATATCCTTAGTGCTAGGATGCTCCTCTTCTTTGACCTACATAATATAGGTCTTTGTTCCTTCTTCTTCCTCTAGTCCATGCTTGAGGGTCTCTTCTTTCTCCATTTCTACCAAAGTTATTATAGGGAGCACAATAAGTCCCTTAGACTTCTTATTTTTATACTTATTGATAAAAGAATTAGTATTTAGCATGAAGGTTACATGTTTCATGGGAACTATAGGTATATCTTATTTACTAAAGGAAATCCTCAACTTGATGTGATCCTTGATTTCCTCAAGTGTCTCTCCCCACTGCTTCTAGGGAGACTTATGCTACATCTTTGACACTATATTCCCTTCATCATTGATCAATAAGGGGCGATCATCATATTTCATAGGGTTGGCACCATTCTTCTATGGATTTATCTTGTAATATATATTGAATATGTGCTCAATTATAATTTTTTTTTGGAGGGGATGGAGGTTAATCCTATCAAAGTCATCCTCATCATCTTTGGTGGCCTTTTCTATAGGGTGTACATATTGGTGCCTCAACTTAGTCCTTTATTGATCCATGACCTTCACCAATATATCTAGCTACTACATATTAGGAATCCTCCTTAGCACTACTATAAATAATTTAGTGTAAAATGCATAAGGTAGTTTGAGCTAGCTAGATAGACTCCCATTTATGAGTGCCAAGCACACTACATAAAAGTGTTACATGATGGAAAAGGTCACCATTCATACCATGTGATGGGGTATAAATTGGGAGATGTACAATTTAATCCCAAATGCCTCAATGTATCAATCATACCACCCCTATACTCTCATCTTATATTTTTGGGAGAAACTAGGTAGGTAGATGAAATCTTGATACTTTAACACTAGGGAGCCATTATGTGGTGAGAACACAAAAATGTTATCCTCATCACCATTGGGCATGCTAATCTCCTCCATCATAATAAATATTAGCATGGAACCCCACCTAGATGTCTCATGTACCTAATGGCACTCCAACACATTCTTCACAATCTCCCCAGTAATAAATTTTGTGATATTAAACTTTACCCCTTGTGTCATATGATGGGGTGATACAAAAGTAGGTATTGATGATGTTAGAACATCATCCACTAGGTAATATATTGGAACTAATTAGGCATGCCACTACCCTTGTGTTATGGGCTTGAATGTTCTTAATAAGGAATGTGAACCTTGACTTGTATTAGCTTAAGAGTTTTACAACCCTTTCCACCTACACATCATCCTTTATCATTTGGAAGATATCAAATCTTGTGCTTGGGAGTCCTATGATCCTACTGATGAGGCCCACTAAGATATACATATACCTCCATATAAATTAAAATTGATCACTATGGATGTAAAAGAGGAAGAATTTCACTAATTCCTCTAACTTTACAAAACTTAGTAGCTCATATAACTGGGTCACATCAGTGGTCACTAGCTTGTCTTGGATCAAAACATCAAATAGTGATGTGCCCACCTCAGTCTTCATCCCTATATCAACCATCCAATCCTAGTTGAGTTATTTCATTTTACTCAAAATCTGATGGTTTTACTCCTTCAATCTGCATGTGTGTGTAAAGGATACCCATGTCTCCCCCACTATGATGTTAAGGGGAAACTACATTTATTTATATTCAAGTTTTACACTTACTTCCAAGTCAATTATAGTGATGCTAAATCTTTCTACCATTTTCACCTATTTATTAATAAAAACTACTTCTTTGACCATTTATACCTTTTTGACATCATTCTACACCTACGATACACCTAAACCTAGTCATTTCTTGCCCATTCTAAACTAGATACTGTTAAAGCATAGTCTATAGATATTTTTGAAGCCTTTAATGTTGTTTTTGTATTCTTCATAGTCACAGGGTTGATAATTGTGACTTTGGATCTTGAGCTTCCTTCACCATTAATGGTAGCCTCTATATCCTGCAAAGTTTATATTGCCTTATTTTCTAATAATCCTCTTTCCACATGCCTCTCTTTTAATTCCAAATGGAACATAATCTCTATCTTATTTCAACCATTCTCACTTGGCACTATGGATGCTCAATTTTTCACTTGTGATAGCATTTTTATAGTTTGGATCTATGTTCAACTTTGTTTAGGTTTGAATTTTCACAAGGTTTGTAACTTAGTCTAGTGTGCCATTTGCCTCTTTATACCTTAATTTTAGTTACCCCATTAATGGCTGGTGAGTAATGACATGATGACACATGGATTTATTAAAATTTGTTAAACTTATGAAATCCATGAAAATCCACCACCACATTCACATTTATTGTGGATCTTTATGCCTCCACCATCACTACATTAAATTTTCTTAATGGTTTATTTGGTGAAGTGACCATTGATTCAAATGGTCACTTCCCACCAATTGTTAGGTGGGTGTCAACTATTTTGATGATTTCTTTCTTTCATTTCATTAACCTTGGCATGACCTTCACCTTTCTTATGTCAACTTGGGTGTGGAATTTCACATGTGTATTATTTATCCTCCTCTATTCTATCTCTCCTTCATGATGCACTTCCTTTCAAGCATGCATTCATTCCTTGGTTGATTTCTCTATGATTTCATCTCTTGCTTTGGCCTACCATACCCCATATAAATATTTGTGTTGGTCCTCTAATATTTCCTTATTTTTTCTTGGTTTCTTAGTACCAACATATTGTGTTCCTCCTTTTGTCAACTTGTCCTCAGATCTTTCTAAATATAGAAAACTATCTTTGTGCCAAACACCAATTAGAATGGTTTATCCTTGTTTAGGAATTTGTATTAGTTAGATATCCCCATAATACTTTTGACACATGATCATCCTAATTCTTGTGACCAATATTGCATATCTTTATGAGGCACATTTCCAATATCTTATTAAATGCCTCAATGATACCATTCACTTGGGGATGATAAGGTCTCATCTTATGTTGTGATATCATGTATTTAGTCATCAGGATTTGAATGGTCTCATTATTGAAGTGTGTTCCTTGATCACTAGTCAAACTAAGTGGGCACCCATAGTGACCGATGATGTTCTCCCATATAAATCTTATGGTTATGGTGATCATGAAATATTTGGTTGGCACTACCTCAACCCACTTGGTGAAGTAGTCTATGGCTACTAGAATGTATTTCATACCTATGAACCTTGTAGTGGGAGTAATTGGCTCAACAAAGTAAATGGCCTATTTCTCAAATGGTGCTTAGGAAAAGATGGGGATGAGAGGCATCTCATCTTGGTGGTTTATATTTCCATACACTAGTAGATGTCACATGATTTGGAGTAATATTTTACATCCTAGAATAAAGCAAGCCATCATAAACCTGATTATAGTACCTTACGTACCATATCATCTCCAAGATAATGGCCTCCAACAATACCCTCATGTGATACTTGAAATATTGATCCCCACTCATACTCTAAGACACATTGGCATAGGACCTCATATCAGGTCAAGTTATACAATTCCCCATCAATGAGTTGAAATGGGGTAGTGTGAACTATGAGCTACTTCTTCTCCTTGGTTGTCATAATATAGGGTTTATATATTGATTCCATAAATGTGATAATTTATATCAAGTATTTTGGGATGTGATAGACCCTATAAAGCTACATGACAGACATATAATCTTCTATAGGCATGGATGTATCACTAGAGTTGATGTGGGATAAATGGTATGGGCCTAAGTTTTATTTTCCATGTTTGACTACAATAGAGAGTTGGAACTCTTAAAACAAAACTATTCATTAAAAAATGCACCCATGGAGAATGGGCTTGTTCACTAGGTACTTAAGTGCCTCATAATTAGTTAAGAAGATGAAATGGGTTGCCAATAGGATGTTAGAACTTTTGGATGGCATAGACTATGACAAGTGCCTCATGCTCAATTGTGGTGTAGTTATGTTATATCTTGGTTAATTTTCTACTTGAACAAGAAATGGGATGGTCCATTTTGCCTTGACCAAGTTGTGTTATAATGGTGCTAATTCGATTACTAGATGCATTATCATTGACATGGAATGGATTTGTCTAGTCAAATAATTGTAATATCAGTTTGCTTACCAATTTGAGCTTAAGGGTCTCAAATGCATCTTCCTACATCATGGCCTAGTATAATGAGCCATCCTTGCTTAATATCTCTTATAGTGAAACTAAAATCTTGGCATAGTTCCTTATGAACTTCCTATAGTAACTTAGTGTCCAAAAAAGGTATGAATGTCTTTCTACATTGATGAGGTCTAGATTTGAAGGATGATTACAATTTTTATGGGATCAATGAGTAGACCATTTTTACAAATGATGTACTCGATCAAAGTGTCAAATGGTATTACAAAGACATATTTTTTAGGTTCAAGGAAATTTGTAGATGCTTGCACCTCTTAAACATTAGGTACAAGTTGTCATAGTGATCCTTCACTAGCCCATATACAATCTAGTCTTCTAAGTACACTTGGAGGAACTTGTGAATGAAGTCCTTAAAAATAATGATCACCACTTAGGATAATATTAATGGTGCATTATTTAATCTAAATGGCATCACATTATATGCAAAACAACCCCACTTTATCATAAAGATAGTTTTAGACTTGTCCTCCTCTTTGATATAGACTTGATGGTATCCTAAGAACCCATCATTAAAAGTGTATATCTTGTAACCTATTATGCCATCTAAGATTTAATTGGTGAATGGAGTTTGAAATTGGTTAGTTATGTAGGTAATGTTCAAAAATATATAGTCAACACAAATTTGGATGTTCCCATCCTTCTTAATACTGATGACCATGGGGCTCAACCATTCATATTATTGCATAGGGTAGATGATTCCTACAACTAGCATACCATTAATTTCTATTTTGACCTTGGCATAAAGTTTCATGTTCATCTTATAAGGTCACTTCTTGATGGGTATCACACCATTGAATAAATTTATGCTTATATTTTCAAGGGATGGATGTGTTCCCTTCATGTTTCTATAGTTCCTAAAGAATAAGTCTTGGAATTCCTTTAAGAAGTCCATAATATGTGCTAGCTCTGTGTTAGACCAATATGCACCTAGAGTACCAATATTTAGTTCCCCTTTTGAGCTGATATCTACCTTGGTAGTTTTTAGTAGCACATAGTAGGGTCCATTCTTATCCTGATGTGAATCCTTGACTTGCCTAATATCTTCAGTTATTTCTATCCAAATGTGGGATGGGTTTCCATCCTCTAGAGTGTTATCCTTAACTTGATTCACTAACTTCTTTTTGGCTATCAAGTTTTTCTAGTTGCATGCCTTCCATGTTTCATCATCCTCATCATTAGAGTCACTATTGAGGTTTTGATATTTGAAGAAAGTTGGGAGTACCAACCCCTTTTCACTAAACATGTCTTTCAAGCACTCCTCCAATATTATAGTTTCCTCAAACACTGAACTTATAACTATTTATAGTGGCTTAATTGGTTTAAGGTTTTGAAAATAAAATTAGAAGGTGTGGAAAAACCTCTCTTTAAGTGCATAATAGTTAGCTATCTCATGGTGCAACTCATTGACAATGTACCATTATCACACCCAAGTTTGAAGCTCCTAAAGAAGACATGCACTCATAGGCACTTTGGGGTATTTTTACCATAGATAGTCCAAATTTCTTCACAAAGGTGCACATGAACCACAAGGTTAGAGCTTCTAGAGTAAGTAAAGATGTCTAGGTCCTCATTACTCTTCCTAAATCTACTTTCACATCTTGTAAAATTGGCAAGTTAGGCCTTTGTGCTACCCACTAATGAGTGATAGTGTTTTTTAATGTATACACTACCCATCAATGAGTGATAGTGATATTTAATGTATACAATAGTGCACCTATTATTTAGGATGCATGATTCAAGGTCATAGACATAATATTCAACTAGATTGTTCCCTTCATATCTTGGGAGCACCACAAGTTTACCTTTACTTAGGTGAAACACTCTCTTTCTTTTCTTCTTGGTAAAAGGGACCCATATTTTATAAGTGTAATCAATTTGGACCCAACCCATCTTTACTACTTTTGGCACCTTTACATGAACTAAATGGTACCTTAGATCAATAATCTCATATGTTTCCTCGACTTGGTTATAAGCAATGTTGGTGGTGTTTAAGGCTCATTGTCCATCTTCTCAAGAGGGAACTCCTTGATCATCAAGGTTTAGTATTTTAGTGCCTTGTGCCATGATGTTATTTATGTGGTTGATATCATCATTGAGGTCTACACTTTTATCATAGGGGGGTCATTGGTATTATGAGAGGGGTATAACTACCCTCTCTTTTCTATTCTTGAATGTCATGTAGTACTTATTGAAGCACATATATACATTGTTCACATAACACCATGGGATTCATAGAAGCACCAGATAGTTATCTTATTCTACCAATTGGATCACTTCAAAGTTAGTGTATAATTTGATGCCCATGATATCTATAACTATGCTCTTCAAAATTATGATAGGCTATACCCACGTTTTGTTGGCCATGAAAAGTACATGAGGAGAATGCCTCAAGGCTAGCCTACCCATTTTATCCTAGGCATTTTTGGTCAATATTTTGACCTTATTGCCTATGTCTATAGAGATCTCACAAACAAACCATCCATAAATAGTGGCATCCACGAGGAGTTTTTCATTGTATTCCACATTTTGTGTATGTCTAACTTCTCACACCCTCTCCATGTTTGGCACAAATTTAATTGGATTCTAACCCACATACTCTAAGAATAAGTTATTAAATGGGGGAACCATCCCCTCTATTTTTAAGAGGTGAAATATCTCTGTTAGTTCTTGTATCTCTACATCCTATCTATCTTGCTTCTTTCAAGAAGCAACAACCTGTGCTTCTAGATATTGCACTAGTTAGATCTCCCCTTATAATTTTTGGATTACACTCATGTCCTACTATAAGACATATTTTTAGTTTTCTAGGTCTGGGTAAGGCACAACTTTAGGTTTAGGCCACATTAAGTGCTCAATGTGACCCTTATCACCATATTCTATGCATAACTCAAGTATTAATGCAACCAGAGGATGAGTGGTAAATCCATTGTGAGTAGTCACCTACACTTTGGTCATCTCTATGTAGACCAATTACACCTCTAGGGTCCACTTATCCATTTTTATCTCACACTTGATTATTAATACTACTTTATATATGTTAGGCCTACCTTGGGTTAACTTATTATATATGTCAAGGCATTCCTCAACCTTATGAGATCCTCAAAAATACCCACACTTAGGATGTGTAGGGTAGTCATGATGATAATACTCTATCGAGCCACACTTGTAGCATGAATAGGGTGGGAACCTTATACCATCGTGTACTCCACCTTACCCTCTAGGACCTCATTAAATCCCAAAGCCCATATTTTTTTGTATATATTTTTCATTTCCTTGGTTACCCTACCCTCTAACTATTGTAATGGCCTCCATTGTGCCTCTTTCTATGTTCTCATGCATCTCATCAATCACCCTATAATCAACTTGGTATGGGTGTAGGCATCACATAATCAATAATAAAGGGTAGTTATGAACGTCATGCACCTCTCAACAAAATTCATAGCTTAGAATTAACGTGCACACATTCCTTTATGGGTAGTTATTCCTACTATGTCCCTCCACTTCATAGTCGATATACCATAATACACTTCAAGAATATTATAATGAACTAACAGTAAGATTTTAGAGTTGGGAGGCCATGGATGTAATCTACACCTCCATAAATAGGTTGATCTAAATATTTACACTTCTAACTACCTCAGCTCTAAGTGTAGCTTCAAACACTTTGTGAGGGTTTGTAAAATTCTTCATGGAAAGAACTCTTCAGAATGACACTAGAAACCCTCCAATGAACCACTATGCATGCTGATAAGGGTGAATATCATAAGGGAGATTTGATAGGAGAGTCTTGAACCTTTCATCATATAAGTACACACTCTATGAGAGTCCATGATTATCTCTTTTAATGCAGTGATGATCTATTATTCAAACTTTGGTATGCTAAACTTCTTAAATAATGCCTCCTCTAGGGTATCATAATCTACCATATCTTGGTTAGGATAAAATTTCCTATACCACGTATGGGTATGATCTAGTATAGTGGTCATGAATTGGGTTGCCTTTCACTTTAATTGGGTTATGCCCTGAGTGTGCCACTATATTTCACACTTCAATGCATGCTCTATGGCATTTTCCATGCCATAATACTCTAGAAAATGAATAACCATTTCATAATATATTTGTTGTGGGGGGTAGATGGGATCTAAAGTACTTATCCCCCTAACATTTATCTTGGTGGTAATATTCCAATGCCTTTATCCATTAGATTAAGAATTGACCCCATTATTACTATTGGTGTCACTGATGTCGATGGTGCTATATTACTAACTTGTGGTGTTATACCACTTCCTATAGGCTATCGCCCACTTTGTGTTGCTAGAATTAATTGATATAGTATATTTGTGCTCAAATTATATTATTGAGAGATAACACTTAATAGTCTAGAGGTATTTCTACTCACTTCCTCAAAAGGAATAATTTGTTCAATCACAAAATTACACTCCAAGTTTGTAAATCATCTAAAATTTATGTGGAAAATAGGATTAATTATCACTTATATAATTTTTTCAAGTGGGGGATCTAGTGCATGAGAATGTACCATAAGTTCAAATAGGTAGGCATGTCAAGAATCTCTTCAGTCACAAAATCTTGTAGGATCCCAATGGGTTCCACACCTATCAAGTAATGAGCTCGATCCATTGTTTCATTATTTCTCTCATCCTCACACTATTACATTTCAAGACATCTTACCCCATGCCCTTCTCACTTGTTACAGGTTCTCTTAGCACTTTTAGGTCTAAATATTCTATTAACCTACACCGTCTCTTATTATAAGTCTACCTTTTGAGCTCTCAAGTGTCAATATTATCATCCCTTTCCATTGTGCTTCACCTACACATCCCCTTTTTCCCCTTTGCATTTATAATATGTGAAAGGAATTTATCCTTCCATCCCCAAAGTTTTAAACCATAATCTAATATTAGAGTTTTGAGTTATATGCCAAACTCTTTCACAAACATGTCTTTAGGTTTGCACAAAAATTAATGTTTTACTTCCTTAGGGAATGACTATGTTTAAACTATGAACTCAAGCATATAACTATTCAGTGCTCCTTACCACCATTTAACTATTGCTCTAGTCCAAGTGGCATCCAAGGTCTCAAGACTCTCTAAGAACTCTTTTGTCTACTCATAACACTGTCTATAAATATGTCATTTATGGGTTGAATTTGTATTCAACTATCAATATATGTACTCAATCAATTCATAGAAAATACCTAATATAGAGAATTATATAGGTTATTATGAACCCATTTTATTAGATTTTTCCCTTTGTAGGTTGGATGTTTCAATGAAAATCTATCCTCCACTTGTTGAAACCAACACTCAATATTTTTGAGGTAGATTTGGTACATTGTTCTTTTTCACCATTACAACAACAAAACTCAACAAATATCTTGGCAACAAAACCATAATGTTGTAGAAAATTCAGTTGCACAAGGTGTCTTAGTTAGGTCTTGACTTATTACACTTAGGTACAAACATGGTATTATCTCTCTACACTCAAAATTTTACGTTCGACTATGATAGTATCAATTCACATAAGGCACATGCCTTAGTTCTTACCCAAAACACATATAAAAGGAATGGGGGCCTACATTGGGCTAGTTGTGCCATGGCATAAGATTTCACTTACGAGACTTGGTCATTTAGAATAAGGCATTTAGTAGATTCATTGGCACAAGGTTTTCATAGACTATTATTAGTGGTTTGTTGGTGAAAGCCTATTTAGTGGATTAATCCTAGATCCATATGGGTGTAATACTTTATTTAGATAAACCTAGGGCCATGTTGGTGTGTGAAGGTTTGATGGGTTGCTTCAGTTCAAGTGTTCATAATAGGCTCATGTTTCATGTAAGGATATCAATACTTGGCATGGGATCTACACTTAGTCCATATAAAAGATATGATAACATCATCAATTAATAGAGGGATTCAATTAATGACACAAACTAGAATCCCATCTAAAATTTACTTAGCATGAATGAATTGTAACTTATAATATTTCACTCATCACACAATTCAATAGTAAAGTGAAAGACATTCAAACTAGAAACACCATGTTTTATTACAACCATTCTTCTTCATTATTTAAATATCAAACAAACATAATATATAGTTCATGGTGATAAGAATAGAGTAAATGCTTAGCTAAAACTACTTAATGACCTAAAGGCTCATAGGCAAGCTTGGGTGCTTACAAATGGAGCCTTCATGGCATCCATATCACTTATAAGTCTAAAGGTGGATATGGTAATGTTTATAGAGCATTCTAAATTTTCCTAGGCTTCACTACACCAATTTACATCATCTATTTCACTAGTTTGAGCTCCTTTTATATCTCTATAGGAACATCTATACCAAGGTAGAGAGTGTGCATAAAGTGTTGAGATAGATATTTTATTGATCATTCTACCATCTCCATCACCTTGTGCCCTTTGCAATATAGTTGACATATATTACCCTACCTAAAAGATCCCCCAAGAATCCTAGAATTAGTTATCTACCTGATAGATGGTGCAAGGTATGCACTAATTCCTCCAATTGCTACCAATATGCTAAAAATTCATCATTCAAAATGATGCCTTACATGTTATTTGCATGAATCCTTACATACCAAAATAAGGGGCCCAACATAGATGCTTAAATTTGGATTTATATGTTAAACTAGTATTGTATATTTAAAAAATATATCTCAAGGCTATATCCTTTGGTTTGGCCTTCCTTGTAGTGAAAAGGCTCAAACTTAACATGTCATTAGGTCTAATTACTTATTTCTTAGTCTAACCTTGATTACTTTGATTATCTAGTTCACATGTAACCATATAATTCCTAAAATATGATATGTATCTTTCAATGCCAACTATAGAACCTTGGTAACTTTTATCCATCCTAAACATTTACATTCAGGGTAGGACAATAGTGTTGAGACTATTGTCACTTCTCAAACACAAGTGTCCTTACCCTAAAAACACTCAAATTTGAAAATATTTTGACGTGTATGAGTTAGAATAAGGATGTAATTAACCCTTATATGAGTAATATTTCAAAAGAGCCATTATAAATACAAGTAAAATCTAATTCATTTAGACATCTAAGAATTACCAAGCAAGCACCTATCAAAATCTAAATCAATCAATTACATAACTAAGATATTCTAGCTTATTCATTCCTATTTTCATATCAATCATACTACAGGTTTGAAGCACTCAAAATACAACCCATGAGACATATTTGTCAAGCTATAAGTTAGATCACTACATGTATATTCATATAGTATATTTTACCCTTGTGCACACACATTCCCAAACATAGGGGAGAACTACATAAGTCTAAGGTTCTCCTTAGAGTATTGGATATGTAATAAACACTCATTTCAAGAGGGGTATTTGATGTCAATTTGATACTTTGATCCCACTTACCCATTTTTGGTAAGGTAACCTAACCTAAGGTAGAGAGGTAGGATTTTAGACATAAATAATGATACAGAGCCTACACACAAGATCTAGATATATTAGATGAAAGGTGACATAAAACCCATAAATAACTATGTAGTAATATCTATATACAATGAACATTCTATAAAGGATATTTTGTTTGAGATTTGAATAATAGAATTAACACAGTGTATAGGCACTTGGAAAGAAAATTTATAGAATTTGAAAACTGGTTCTTGAATATTAGACAACCCATTTCCACACATGTACATCTTAGATTAATGTGTTGATCATTACATAAGTTAAATATTTCTTCTTATTCATTATTAAATAATACAATACTATTTGTCATTATAATTTTTATATATAGTAGTTTTCATAATTTAACACTGAAATTGAATATCATAAATTGAATTATTTATTTGTCCATCTTTTATAAATAGTTTATTCCACTCTTAATTAGACTATTCATTTTTACCCTTGAATAGATAAAAATGGTTAAACATCATGATGCACATAAATCTTTATTTTGAGATGAATGATTCATAAGCTTCATCCCACACTTAAAAAGGGGGCATATAGTGGGTTTGTCTTTGAGATTCAAGTCATGATAAATAAATAGTTTAGATTTTGGGTTAGATTATGTGATTTATACGAGACATATTGAGGCCTATATAATACATATTTTTAGAATTATACATGATCACAAGAAATAAATGAAACATTTGATGACATTATGAGATAGATTATATGGGTCAGATTGAGCATACTTTATTAGATTTATTAGATTGAGTATATTTAAAAATAGATTATGAAATCCTATATCACTTTGAGGTACAAATGAAAAAAAAATTGGGCATGAATATTTTTCATGCAAACACTTTTCTATTTTATAACATTATTTATTGATGGGGATTGATGGTATTACATAAACACTTTGGATCTAGCATATTGCTAGAGTAGTTGATTAAGAGTTTTATTTTATATTAATGTGATATAATAAGATATAACTTTTTCACTATTCATATTATAAAAAATATGGCAATAAAATAGAAATTTGAATTCTAAAGCAGAGTGTGATTTAAAAATTACAACTTATTATTTTACCCTATTTAGGATTAAGATAAATTACTTAATCTAATTAAGATAAAAACTAATATGTGAATTTATATTACTAAATTAGGAATTTAAGAATGAATATAAATGTAGAAGTGCTTGAAATAGATTTTAATGATTTGAAAAGTGGAATATGCTAAATATAGTAAGTAAAACAAATGGATGAGTACTTAGATTTTTTGATAGACTATCTAATTGTAATTAACTTATAATATTTGAAACTAGATTGAAACAAGCATGTAAAGTGCCAATTTTATCAACTCTGGGTTAGAATCAAATGTTGATACTAATCTATAGTGGTTGATAGTAACCTACCCTAAACGAGGGGTCTATGACCATATGGTCACCTTCGCATGTATCTAAAATATATTTAAGTGCAATGGTAAACTTTGATGATGCCAATAACTCAATAAATAAGCCTCTTTCATCTTGAAACCTTGGGTGTACTTATGAGGGTAAAAAGATACAAAAACCAAGAAAGTGTAAAGGGATGATATAAACCAAATCATTCTTGTTTATGATTGATTAATGCCTATATATTTGATACTCCAAAGAGGGAAATTAAGACACACCTAGTGTGATTATGTAATTGTGTTGCTTCACTATATGAATGTAAATAATGATTTAGATTTGATAATTTTAAAATTTTTTTTTGAATTTGATTTAGAATGATTCGAGTTTGGCTTAGGACTACTCCTATTGATTGGTTTTGAATTTGGGAGGGATGGGGAAATTTTTCTCAATATGTAATAGTTTATATATTTGTACTAGATAAGTGATAAGTCCCCTATTAAGTGAGGCC
The DNA here is from genome assembly GCA_037957365.1 of Torreya grandis. NCBI lineage: Eukaryota > Viridiplantae > Streptophyta > Pinopsida > Cupressales > Taxaceae > Torreya > Torreya grandis. Next base: position 2,845,375 of record JARHVA010000423.1, on the reverse strand, counting down.
TTGATTTGTGTGTGTGTGTGTGTGTGTGTGTGTGTGTGTGTGTGTGTGTGTGTGTGTGTGTGTGTGTGTGTGTGTGTGTGTGTGTGTGTGTGTGTATGTGTGTGTGTATGTATATATATATATATTTATGTATATATATATATATATATATATATATATATATATACATATATATATATATATATATATGTATGTATGCATATGTATATGTATGTATGTATATATATATATATATATATATATATATATATAAGTATAATTAGGTAATTTATCACACCACTGAAATGCTAGAACAAATACCAAACCCAAATAAATATTTGATTATAAAAATTAGCCATTGTTAGGAGAGGGTCACCATCATAAGGCATGGGTCAAAATTAATTGATGATATTGACCTAGTTTGATGAAAGTGACCAATACACAAAAGGACTAAAATGAAGGTTTGGGTATAATTATATGAGATAATAAGTTGGTTTGGCATATAATATAGGGTTCTTGTATGTGTTTGAAAATAATCAAAGAGTGTCAAACTCATAAAGTAACATGCATGTGTGAGAGAATGATGGGTTAGGACCATACTTATGCATGCAAGTCATGCATAGTAAATGTATGTCAATCAATTAATACCAAATTTTAATGTATAAAAATAACCCAATTTTATTATAGTAATGGAATTGATAGAGTAAAAATAAAAGGTACACCTCAATGTGTAAAGCACACTTTATATTTTGTAAGAAGATTAAATTGTGCAAATCACATTAGATCAAAACATGCAACAAACATATGATACTCATTTTAAATAAATTTAAATTTGAAATCTAAATTAGATGATTTAGAATTGATGAGAAAGGGAGGTGTAAAATTATGTGTTAGAGAAAACCATGGTACCTAGTGTCAATCAGACTTGCACCCTTGTGAAGGTAGTTTCAAGCCTTCACAATTTGCTAAAACATGGAAACAATCCTATGATGTGGGTGGCGTAATTAGTGGGTTGAATATATAGATTTTAAGGGCTATCTCCCTTTGGTGTATTAATTATGATCTCTACTCTATGCTACAAACTATCAGGGAAAAGTGAAGAAAGAAAATTGAGGGAAAAATCCTATCTAATGATGGTGATACACCTATATTTTGGTTCATCTACTCAATTTGAGCTCCTAAAAACATTGATTAGACAAGAAAAAGACTAAAATTTCAACTCTAATTGACTCTTATGCATCGGTATTTCATGAAAATACTCTATCTAGTGATCAAAGATTGAGGGAAATGAGTAAATAAGCCTAATTCAAGGCACTAACTGGCCACTACATCCATTACAACTTCAACTGAAAGACATTAAACACAAAACATGACATGCATAATTTGATCAACTAGTAACTAGGTAAGAATCAAGACCTGACAAGGAAGAAAATTATATCACATATGCAAATCACTGATATAAATATACTATACCAACATTCTAAAATCTAAAAAAATAGTCCTATTTATCTAAAAAGGTTACAAGACTCAAATTTTGGTAGAGTTTGATCTTGCCAAAAGAGGGATGATCTTTCAAGGTTGAGAAATCCAACTTACATAGAAAAGCATATGCAAGCAAGATATTAGTGCTGAAAATAGAAAAGATCAACTCCCACATCTCACAAGTCTAACTTTAGCTATCAAAAGATAACTAAGCCTTCAAATAATATCTTTTTGTCTTATGTATTACATGAAAAAGCTCTTTGGCATTAGAAAAGGATGGCAGGCCCCTCTTGGACTAATTTTCTCCATGCATGAAATTTATGCCAAATATTTAAAGATAAAACTCCACTTGATATGTTTGGAAGTGTTGAAAGCCTTAAATTAACAAGATAGACTAGAATAGATGTGACACTTTGACAAAATTCAACTTAAAATCAACACCAATAAACTCTAAAAGGCCTCCACTTGCATGAAAAAGCTCTTTGAAAACTAAAGCATGCATGAAATTTTATGGTTAAGATTAGATATGTAACATTGAAACTTTGTGTTAGCTCCTTGAATAGCCATGCAACGTTAAACTCCTTGAGGACTTCATGCATTCGAGTCTCCCTTTTGGAACTGAGAGAGCCATGCATAAAGGTAGTTTTATGTATTTTCCTTTTTTAAATAATTTTATTCTTGAATTAAAAAACTTGGCATGCTCCTTATTATAGTCTTGGACTATAGGTCTTCTTATTGATGGAAAAATTAAATTGGTTTTTTGCATGTTCATGCTCTACCTAAATGTGTCTAGTCTTGTTTAGGTCACTTTGTATGCTTTACATGTGAGCTATGAACCACATCATAGGATTCAAAAGGAGAATTCCTCATTGTATTTTGCTGATTGGCTATCAAAATCCTACTAAGATCCTTTTGAAAACTTGGCCTTTTCTCATCCATTGATCTCCTTGCTAAATGTCAAGCTCTGGGTGAACCTTTTGAAATCTTGACCAATGACTACTTGTAGGGGCTCAAAATTGACATTTATGGGCCCATCATTATTTCCTTTGGACTTTTGTTTTCAACCAATTCTCCTAAAAGATTTAACCTCTCAGGCCATTCCCTTTGGCCTTATTGCTTGGTTCTTTCCCTTTAGATAGATTGTTTGCATCTTATCTCACTATTCATTTGCTTCAGATAAAAAGTATTAAGGAATTTTTTCTATTTATTTATTTCAATCTTTCCTCTTAGACTTTTCCTTTAGACAATTTTTTTGAAGGAATTTGGTCTTCACATTTTTTGCTTATTACTTTCTTGTGGATAATTTATCCAAAGGAATTTATGTAAATGCCCCTCAAAATTTTAAAATGTCCCTTCAGAACTTTAAAAAAGCACCTTTCCCTTGAAAAATACCCTTAAAAATTATTGAAATGTACTTTTCTCAAATAAAAAGAGCCATTTAGACTTCTTGAATGTGACCTTTAGACTTTTTGAAAAGTCCTTCGAGTTAACTAGAATGGACCTTCAAAAAAGTTGAAAACTTGTAATGAACCTTCAACTGAAAGAAATGACCCTTGAGACTTTTGTAAAAGTCCCTTCAAAAAATTTGGAATGGTTCTTTGTCAAAATCCTTTGGCAAAATTTAAATTGTCCTTCAGCAAATTTGAAATGGCCTTTGAAATTTCATGAAAAGTCCTTTTGTAAAAATTGAAATTGACTCTATTCCTTCAAAAAAATTGAAAAGACCCTTCGTATTTTTGTAATTGCCCTTTTTTCTGAGACAAAAATCCCTTTAGCCTTATGGAAAAGGATTATTTCCTTGAAAAAGATACCTTTGAGAATTTGAAAAGGTCCTTCAACTTTTAGAAATGGTCCACTTCATATTTCAGCTTTCTTGGAAAGACCCTTTGGTTTTGTTGAAAAGGACTTTCAGAATGGAAAGATACCCTTAAAAATTTTGAAAAGTGACTTTCCCAAAAGTAAAATACCCTTCGAGATTATTTAAAATCCTTTTTTTTGAAAGGAATAATCCTTCAATTTTTTTTTCAAAGTCCTTCAGTTAGCTTATATAGAAAAACTTGAAGTATTTATTCCTAAAAAAGCCCTGAAGTCTTCTTCTTTGAGAACCTAAAGTCTTTTTTCAATACTTTCTCCCTTCAACTAATTAAATCAACATCAAAACATTTAAAGCAAAATAGCATGGTATGTAGAGCTTTGAATGATAAGGGTCATGATTTTTGACCTGTAGGGTCAAAAATTATCAATATTTTGGTGACTCTATTGGGGAGCATGCCTACTATGCTTGATAAATAGAACATGTACATGACTAAAAAATACTTCTGACTTAACATGAGACAACCTTAATCCTCCAAAATAATAAGGGAAACACACAAAATAAGAAAAATAACTAAACAAAGCCAATGTGTAAACAAAGCACTTATTTGGGACAAAATAGAACTAAACTAATGTGTTTGAATAGAACTTGGAGGAAAGCAAACAAAAAAATTATGTACAAGGAACTTTTGTCTTCAATAGATTTGTTTTAAATGTATCCCATTGACTAGGATTGGAATCTCCTCACCATCCATCTTGGCAAGTTGGAAGGCATTGTGGGATTTGTAGCTGGAGATTATGTATGGGCCACTCTAAAGGGAATCAAAATTTGTGTGACTTCCTTGTTTATCTCAATCCTCATCCCACTTGAGGACCATATCTCCTTCTTTAAAACTCTGTGAAGAAGCTCCTTTGTCAAAATCTCTCTTAACTTGTGCTTGATGAACTCCCATGGCTAGCATGGACTGATTTCTTATCCTTTCCAACTCCAAAAGCTCATCATACCTAATCTCTATAGGCTCACTCTCCAACAACTCAAGTTGATGCATTAGTTATAAAGTAGGAAACTCAAGAGAAATGGGTTACCTCACTTCCTTACCATATACTAGCTTGTATGGAGATTTGGCTATTGATCTTTTATAGGTGATCCTATTAGCTCATAAAGCTAATTCAACTTGAGATCCCATGACCTCCGATTGTCTTTATATTCCTTCTTATGATCTTCAATAGTTTCTTATTTGTAGATTCAACAAGTCTATTGCCTTGTGGATAATAGTTTGATGAAGTGTTAAGATAAATTCTATGTTGGACAGCCCATTGGCTGATTCTAGTTCCCATAAAGCCATTGTATTAACAGAAATAATATTTGAAGGAACTCCAAATCTAGTAATCAAACCTTCATATAAATCTAGAACATTGGTTTCATTTTCTTCTTTCAATGCCATTACTTATGTCCAACATGTGAAGTAATCTGTAGCAGCTAGAATCCATTTAAGTCCTAAAATTAAAGGAGGATTTATGAGACCAATAAATTACAATCCCCATTGGACAAAGGTATGATCCATCATAATTTGTTGAAGAGGCAAATCTATAAGTTTCACTTTTCCTACAAATATAGCACACTATTTGCACTTCCTAACCCATGCATGGCAATCACCAAATATAGTAGGCTAATAGTACCAACATCTCATGATTGTAAGGGCTGTATTTCTTGTGGAAAAGTGTCCTCCACGATGTCCACCATGTAATTATTCAATAAATCTTTGAGTTTGTCCTAGCTCTATACATCTTATCAACATGCCATTGATATCTTTCTTGAACAAAACACCATCAACAAGAAAAAATGGAATTGATTGCAACCCTAAATATATTATTTTTGAAGCATTTAGATGAGAGAAATAAATACCATCTTTGAGATAGATTACCAAGTCATGAAACCAACTATAAGGTGAGGTATGACCAGCTACAACCTCTTCATCATTTGACACCAAAATAACCTCATTAGTCTCTTGTAAGTCTTGAGCTAGATGTTCATAAAGTCCTTTACCTCTAATCAGATTTGTGACCTTAATCTCCACATCATACTCCATTACCTTGGTTATCCAACCATATCTCTTCTCATTTATATCTTTGTTAAAAAATAACTCCTTGATGCTCAGATGAAAAACCATTAGGTGTATTTTATTTTTAGAAAACAAGTATCTAAAATTTTTAAGAGACCTTATAACTAAAAGTACATGTTTTTCAACAAAATAATACCTTGTTTCATACTATTCCAAGACTTAACTACATAAGTCTATTATATGCTCCAAAGCTTCATGATTCTGTTGCATAAAAATGCCTGAAATGGTGTCCATGTTAGCATATGTATACAAAATTAAATCCTTTGTGAAGTTTGGATTTATAAGTGTAGGAGAACTAGCTATGGCCCTCTTAATATCTTCAAAACTCTTTACTCTTTATTTGGACTAGTTTAAGCTCTAATTCTTCTTTAACATGGCTATAAGTGGCTTAGCTAAAATGGCAAAATCTGAAATATATCTCCTTATGAAGTTGATTTTTCCAAATAAGCTTTACATAGCCGTTTTGTGCTTAGATAAGGAGAGTGCAAGAATGGAGTCTACCCTTTTAGAATCTGTGATTTAAACATGCTTTGAAACATGTCCAAGAAGTTTACCTTCATGAATTAAGTACACACACTTTTTGGGATTTAGAGATACCCCTAATTTCCTACACCTTTTGAATAGTCTCTTGAGATGAACCATGTGATCCTATACACTATTTTAAAACACTATTATATCATCCAAATAAATAAGTAAAAAATTATTAAAAAAATACTTGGAATGCCATATCCATGGCTCTCTAAAAGGTTACTCTAGCATTAGATAAACCGAATGGCATCTTTCTGTATGAAAATGTACCCCACTTGGTTGTGAATGTTGTCTTAAATTGGTCCTCTTCCTTGACCAAATTTTGATTGTAGCCACTATATCCATCCAACCAAGAAAACCTCTCTAAACTTGCAACCAACTATAAATTTTGTTTCATTAATGGTAATGGATAGTTATATTTAAGTGAAACCCTATTCAAATCATGAAAATTGACACACAATCTAATCTCACCATTCTTATTCCATACCGAAACAAGATTTTCCACCCAATTTGAGTTATTTATTGGAAATATAATATCTGAATCTATGATCTTCTGAAGCTCATCTCTTATTAAAGGCTCAAGCTTAGTGTTGATGGGCATTTGCCTTTGTCTTATTGGTGTAGTTTTAACCTCTAACTTAATGGTGTGTTGAGATAAAATTGTATCAAATACCTTGAGATCACTATATTTCCATGCAAAAACATCAGCAAAACTAGTTCATAACTCAATAAAATCTTCATTTTATGAAGGAGTGCATACCTTAACCAAATTCAAAATCTTACCAGCGACAATCTATACATTGGCATACTACTTTTCTTTTGTTGACAAGGATGACTTCTCCTTCCTTAACTCATAATAACCACTAAAAATGTTCTCAAGTGTGACCAATCCCTTGGAAAACTTATTTGTTCTTAGTTTCACAAGCTAATCACCATACTACTGCCAATACTTTGATTGTTTTCTTGAAGAAAACTCAACCTCCTCTTGAAAAAATCTCACAATTTGATTGTCATCTTCAAAAACTTGCCAATTATCATGATTATCTAGAATGGAATGTCTTAAAACCACCTTTATATGTGACTAATTTTTTTCATTTTTTATATTAGCTAGGATACTAAATTGTGATCCAATGGAAACCAACCTATCTACATGTTTATTCTTGCCTCTTGGTATTGCATAAATGTTAAAAGCTTGAAAATATTAAAGTAAGTCCCATATTATATGCTTGTTATATTTAATTAAAAAATATTTAAATACATTAAAACCTCTTACTTGTTGAACTATAATTTTTCTATCACCAAAAACTTGCAAGGTGTTGACTTTCATCTTCTTAGCCCACTGCAAACTGTGAACTAGTGCTTCATACTTAGCAACATTGCTTGAAAAATAAAAATTAAATTTAAAAAAAGAGATATACCTTTTATTTTTTGGAAAAAATAACATAATTATATCTCTGGTACCATGTTTATTCCTTGATCTATCAAAGTACAATTTCCATAAACCTTCACTAGATTCATCATCCTTAACCATGGCTAGAATTGGTACATCATTATCATGAAGGCAATCCACACCAAGTAATTATTATTGAATTAGATTATAAGAATAATTATAATGTAAATTAGAATCCCATTAATCATGAAAAAAATCTATAACTCTATCCAAAGGTGATCCATTTTCTACTCCACTAGTTTTTAGTACATCATTTGAGATGATATAGTTAGTGTTCACAACACTTGGAATATATGGATCCATATGGAAATGTGCAATATGTTCATAAATAATAGTTACATTGGTACCATACCTAGTTATAAAAAACAAATAAGTCTAATCATCTAATAAATATCCCTTAATCTTTGAGGTAAAGTCCCTTGAAAGACACATAGCAAAGTAAGGAGGCAAGTCTACCACAACAACATCCTACTAAATAGTAACATTGGGATAAGCATGTAATTTCAATTTATTATATTTTATTATGCCTACCATATTTTTTTTTCAATCATATAATTTCAATAACCCCTTAGTGTTTAGCTCATAAACAAGGCCAAGCTTGTCTGTAATTTGTTTAGGCATGAATGCACTACTAGCTCCACTATCCACCATATAGTTATGAACCAAAGTATCAAACACTATAAAATAAGGGTAGAAAGGAGGAGTTTTATTTATTTTTACCTTATTTATATCCATGTTTTCCATCTTATTTATTTTTTGTACTTGTTGCTTAGTTGGCTGATCTAAATAAGTTAAGATGACACCTTCTTTCTCAACCAGTTTTGGAGACAATTTGAGAGCTGAAATTTCTTGGATGAGCATATATATTTTTAATATAATGGAAAGATAATACCATATGTTAATTCTAATATTACAATTCTTCATCTGATCCACTATACTAAATTGAGATCCACTAACCTTTGATTGCACTTTTGAAGAATTGGCTGCTCACAAACTAGAGATATTTGATGAACTTTACTAACCTCTATACTCTAATTTTTATGAGTTGTAGGGGTAACAAGTTGTTATTTTGTACTCCTAGAAAAAACACTAGGATTTCTTGAAGAATTTTTCACCTCTTGAGCCTCATTAATGGCTCTTCTTTTATCTCTAGTTATAGCTATAACCTAACCACTTGAATTTCTAGTTTCAACACCTTGAGTAAAAGCAACATGATCATCTACCTACCAATTCACATTAATGGCATCAAGCTACCCATAAAATTGTTTATTATCTCATTTTTATGCAATACTTGCATCTTGGTACTAACCTCCTTGAAAAGAAAACTCTTCTTGTGTCATTTGTGGCATAGTGATGTTTTATGATACCAAGGCTTGGTTTTGAGCATCATTGAGATTTGAGGACTACCAATTTGAATCCTGTATCAAGTTATTTTTAGGTGGGGTGGGAAAAATATATTTTGAAGTGGATAGAGCATTAGGATCAAGGGTATCATATGGCTTAGCTGGAGTTATGGCTCCTTGTGTTTGATAAGGTGGTCTATTCTCTCTAAAACCTTGATAAGGAGGCCTTTGACATTTGAAGGGCTGATAGGTGGTCTAATTTTATTGTTAATAGGTCTTATTAGACTAATATTTTTGTCTCTTGAGTTGTACTATTTCATTCCTAAAGGATTGTAATAAGATTTTCAACTCTCTTATCTAATTAGATTGACTAATAAGGGCTACAATTTGAGCTTGAGGTGATGGAATAAGAGCTAAGGATGGAATCTAAGGAATTTGAGGAACTTTAAGGGCTGGTATAAAATTAAATTATAGGAATATAGGAATTGGAGGCGTTGGATAAAGCTTACTAGCTTGTATCAAACTATTCTCTACCCTTTCTTGCAACCTCATAAGCATCTAGCAAGGTAGTGCCACCCATTGATTGTATCATCACAATAATTTTAGAGTTAAAGGTTTTCAAATAGTCTAGGAATGCATATTCAAGGGATGGCCTAATAAACAAAGGTATCCTAGTCCATGTATTTTGGAATATGAGGTTAAAATTAGACATGGACTCATGAGGATCTCTATTTATGGTAGTTAATTACTCAACTAAAGATAGGTGATCAGATTTGTCCTCAAATTTCTTGACTAAGGCTGATCTAAATTCATCTAGGGTAGAAATGGAGTTTAGTGGGAGGTTTCTATACCACTGCAATGCTTTTACTTTGAATGAAGTAATAAGCAATCTAATAGAAACATTATCTTCAAAAATATTATGGACTGAACAAAGATTATCTACATCTTGGATATGCTCAATAGGGGTTATTTGATTTTCTCTTGAGAAGAATGAGATACTTTTGAGAAAAAACACAAGAATGTTGTTAAACTAGACTAGATTCAATGGGCTACCTCTATTTAATGGAACGAACACCTAGATTTTGATAGCCATTTGGATAGTGGGGATTGTAGTGCCTAGAACAATAGGATAACCATGAGACAAATATTTCTTTTGAGGATATGGATTTTCCCTCCTAAAACTTGATCTCTTATATGATATAAATTCAAAGGGAATACCTTTACTTATTAACCTTTTGGTAACCTTTGGCATGAAAGAATTGCCTAAATGATGATATGAGCTCTACAACTAGATGTTGGTGATGATGAATATCTTCTTCTATTGTAAAAATTCTTCAGATATGAAAAAAAATTATTTGATGTCCCACTGAGCATGCCAAAAACTATTGTCAATCAGACTCACACCTTTGTGAAGGTAGTTTCAAGCCTTTACAGTCTACTGAAACATGGAAATAATCCTAGGATGTGGGTGGCCTAATCAGTGGATTGAATCTCTATATTTTAAGTGCTATCTCCCTTTGGTGTATCGATTAGGATATTTACTCTATGCTATAAACTATCAGGGAAAAAGGAAAAAGTAAAATTGAAGGAAAAATCCTATCTAATGATGGTGATACACCTATATTTTGGTTCATCCACTCAATTTGAGCTCCTAAAAACACTAATTAGATAAGAAAAATACTAAAATTTCAACTCCAATTGACTCCTATACATATATATTTCATGAAAAGGTTCTGTTTAGTGATCAAAGATTGAGGGAAATGAGGAAATAGGCCTAATTCAAGGCACTAACTAGCCACATACATCTACTATAAATTCAACCAAAAGACATTAAACATAGAACATGACCTACATAATTTGATCAACTAGTAACTAGGTAAGAATCATGACTTGACAAGGAAGAAAATTCTATCACATATGCAAATCACTGACAAATACACTATACTGGCATTCTAGAATCTACAAAAATAGTCCTTTTAGTTATCTAAAAAGGTTGCAAAACTCAAATTTTGGTAGAGTCTGATCTTGCTAGAAGAAGGATGATCATTCAAGGCTGAAAAAACCAACTTATATAGAAATGAATACACAAGCAAGAGATTGGTGCTAAAAATAGAAAAGATCAACTCCCACATCTCACAAGTCCAACTTTAGCTATCAAAAGATAACTAAGCCTTCAAATAATATCTTTTTGTCTTATGTCTTGCATGAAAAATCTCTTTGACATTAGAAAATATGGTGGGCCCATCTTGGCCTAATCTACTCCATGCATGGAAGCTATGCCAAATCTTTAAAGAGAAAATTTCACTTGATACATTTGGAAGTGTTGAAAGCCTTCAATTAACAAGATAAACTAGAATAGATATGACACTTTGACAAAATTCAACTCAAACTCAAGACCAATCAACTCCAAAAGGCATCCACTTACATATAAAATCTTTTTGAAAATTGAAGCATGAATGAAATTCCATGTTTAAGATCAAATATGTAGTGTTGAAACTTCATGTTAGCTCCTTGAACAACCATCCAATGTTCAACTCCTCAAGCCTTTCATGCATTTGAGTCTCCCTTTTGGAATTGAGAGAGTCATGCTTGAAGGTAGCTACATGTCTTTTCCAAGTCTAAATAATTTGATTCTTAAATTAAATAACTTGGTGTGCTCCTTATTGTAGTCTTAGACTATAGATCTTCTTCTAAATGAAAAAAAAAACAATACTTTATTGGTTTTTGCTCTACTTTCATGCATCTAATCTTATTTGGGCCACTTTTCATGCTCTACATGTGAGTTATGAACCACGTCATAGGAGTCACAAGGAGAAGTCCTCATTTTCCTTTGTTGATTAGCTATCAAAATCCTACTAAGATCCTTTTGAAAACTTGGCCTTTTCTCATCCATTGATCTCCTTGATAGATCCTGACAAGTTTCAAGCTCATGAAAATCTTGGTGAACCTTTTGAAATCTTGACCAATGGCTACTCACAGGGGCTCAAACTTGACATTTTTAGGTCCATCATTAATTTCTTTAGACTTTTGTTTTCAGCCAATTCTCCTGAAATAATTAACCTTTGGGGCCATTCCCTTTAGTCTTATTGCTTGGTTCTTTCCATTTAGACAATTTATCTGCATCTTATCTCCCTATTCATTTCCTTTAGACAAAAAGTCCAAAGAAATTCTTGATGTTTATTTCTTTCAGGATTTCCTCTCAAACTTTTCCTTTAGATAATTTGTTTAAAGGAATTCAATCTTTACATTTTTTGCTTATTACTTTCGTACAGACAATTTATCCAAATTAATTTATGTAAATGCCCCTTGACTTTTTGAAATGTCCCTTCAAAACTTTTGAAAAGCATGTTTCCATTGGAAAATACCCTTCAGTATTGTTGAAATGGACTTTTCCTAAAGAAAAAGATCCCTTCAGACTTCTTGAATGTGACCTTTAGACTTTTTGAAAAGTCCTTTTAGACTTTTTGAAAAGTCCTTCAAGTTAACTGGAATGGACCTTCAAAAAAGTTGAAAATTTTTAATTAACCTTTGACTGAAATAAATAACCCTTCGGAATTTTGGAAAAGTCCCTTCAAAAAAAATGGAATGGTTCTTTGTCAAAATCCTTCAGCAAAATTAAAATTGTCCTTCGGCAAATTTGAAATGGCCTTCAAAATTTCTTAAAAAGTCCTTTTAAAAAAATTGAAATTGACTCTATTCCTTTGAAAAAATTAAAAAGACCCTTCATATTTTTGTAATTTCCCTTTTTACCAAAAAAAAAAGCCCTTCGACCTTATGGAAAAGGACCATTTCCTCGAAAAAGATACCTTCAAGAATTTGAAAAAGTCATGCAACTTTTAGAAATGCCCCACTTTGTATTTCAGCTTTCTTGGAAAGACCCTTCTATTTAGTTGAAAAGGACTTTCTGAAGGGAAATATACCGTTCAAAAATTTTAAAAGTGACTTTCTTGAAAGGAAAATACCCTTTGGGATTGTTGAAAATGCCTTTTTCCAAAAGGAATAATCCTTCAATTTTTTTGCAAAGTCCTTCAATTAGCTTATATAAAAAAACCTAAAGTATTTCTTCTTGAAAAAGCTTGAAGTCTTATTCTTTAAGAACCTGAAGTCTTTTTTCAAAAATCACTCCCTTTAACTAATCAGATCAACATAAAAAATTTCAAAGCAAACTAGCATGGTATGTAGAGATTTGAATGATAAGAGTGATGATTTTTGACCGATGGGGTCAAAAATTGTCTACATTACCCTTGAAATTTTTTAGAGATGATGCTTCCTTGTTGAAGCATTGGAGAAATGTATTTCCTACTAAAGCACTTGCAGATTGATTCCTCTTGTTCAAACATGGATAAATTAAAGGTTATCAAACCCCAATTTTGTGTTACTATGTAAGCCATTGGGTTTGGAAGACAATATGTCCAAACCCTCATAAATGTGGGGGGAAGGATGTAATGTAATAACCCAAATAACTACTTAGTTTTGATAAAGAATATGAATCACATGATGGGTTTTCTATAAATAATGCATTGGCCATTGAGGGTGTGTGCATGAAGTTGGGGGGTCAAAAAGTAGACACATTTTGTGTTTAAAATCATTTGAATAATTTTTTGTATGTGGTTTTAAAAATCACATATGTGGTGTTGTCACATACACTCAATAATTATCGATCTATGTATATGTACATGGTTTTTTCTTTAAAACTATGTATGAAATTTTATGCTTTAAAAATGCATCCATAGTTATATGCTTTAAAACTACGTACATGGTATTGATGACATAAATAAAAAATGTCAATGCCTTCCAACCATGAGAACAAAAGCAAAGACCTAAACTCACATTTTCCAAAGAGAATCAAATAACTCACAAACAACAATGACACATAAGAGGAAATGTATACAAAGTGTAGTTGATTGGAATTCCAAATAAATTTATTAAATGTTCTTGAATTTCCATTGTTTATTTTTTGAAATTATTATTATTATTTTTCAATGAATAATACACCTTCACATGTAGAGGAAATGTATAAAGTGAAAATGAACAACCTAACCTTCCTAGCCTATAAAACCCTACTAGCCTGTAAACCTCTCCTAACACTCCTATAGTTCCTCAAGCCCCCCAAGGTAGTCATAAGGATTTGGCAGCCCACACAATAGAAAATAAAATTTAAATTCATAATTTAATCAAGGAAATGAGGGATCCCCAATCAAACAACTCCCACCAAACATATATAGCAAATACATTAAAGACATTAATAGGTGAAATTAACTTGTTAATGGTTCAAATTAATATGTGGGATGATTATAGAAATAGATGCAAGACATACTATTCCAACAAATTATCTGTGACCACTGTAAGAGATAAAAAATAGCCAAAGACCAAACTTGTGCATTATTCGATGATGTAATAATTTATGTAGCACTAGATGTCACAACCAAATGGATTCTAATCCACTGATGCACCCACAAGTTGATCAAACAAAATTCTTGGGACTGATGGTGGATGGCATTTAAACACCCACCTTGTAAAATTAATGAGGTCCTTATCTATTTTTGGAAAAAAATCTATTGTCAGTTTGTACTTAATGAGATTCTAAATTACTTTGATTTATTAGAGTTTTAGGGTAGAGGAAAAGGCTATGTGTAGGATAGGCCAAGTGCACATCATGCACCTAATCATCTTAGGAAAGAACCCATACAAAAATCACATCCCCTTGAGACACTAACCTCTGTATTCAAGGATACTATAGAGTTTGATACTTTGCATGTGATTAATGCACTTAATGACACCCTTATTCAATAAATGAGCCAAGTTTCTCATACTATTGTTGCCCAGGGTGGACATGGAGAGGATTCATCTAGCACTAGTACCTAACCTCACCATTATAGATCATGTGGTGTTGCATGTACTAGAACTAAGGAGGATGAGGATGATTTCATGTAACCTAGTCATGTTTGTATTTTTGGGGGCCTAGATGGTATTGATCTCACTAATGTTTTTTAGTGATCTATATTTTGTTTGGACCCCTTACCTATAGCTTCCTAGGTATCTTTTATATTTTAAATTTTGAAAATAAAATTGTTAGTTCCATGTTAAATTTCAAATATTTATATAATTTAAAAGGTAATTATTTTTCATAGAGATCTCAATAATGTATATGTAATTTTTTATATTAAAAGAGGATTGTGGATATATATATGCTCAAGTGAAAACAATGATATTTTTTTTTCAGTTGATGACCATGCTAGGCACTCCACTATCTATTCGAGCAGGAGCAAATGTAGGCATTACTAGTGTAGTTTCATCTACACAACAACTTATTGATTTATGATAGTTATTATAATGTTTAAGTGTAAATATGGATTTGTGTTTTGTAATTTTTATTTGTACTTGTGTCAATAAATAACACAGGAAACAATTATCTATGCAAACTAATCCAATGAGATCTTTTAGTCCTATTCAAATGGTTAGCAGGCATAACATGGTACAAGGCAATTTAATTTTTAAATTTAGCTATTATATTTTGATGATTTAGTTAGTTTATTTAAATGTTTATGAGCTAATTTTTAATTTTTATTTTATATATATACATTTTTAGGGCCCTACTCTTGTGGGTTCTCCATTTCACACTCTTTTTCCCTAGCCTCGACCTATCATTGACCCTATTGAGTGCCAAATACAAATTGACCATGACTACCAGCTTGTGGTAAGTGAACCTTTGAATAATTTTTTTATCATTTTAAAATTAATTTGTTAATTTTTTTAGTATCTTGTTCTATTATGTAAAGTTTTTGACAATATTTGTATATGAATAGGTTGAGCTACTTGTCAGTTTTGAGTGATAGAAGAATCATAGTCATTCATATTAGAGACCTATTTATGAAATCATAAATGCATAATATCTATGAATTAATCCTAGATTGGATAAGATATATCACACCTACACTTCTAATTGGGGATACACTTGTTAAGCAGGAGCATGACTAATATGGGGATCTGGTAGACCTGATTAGGGGATCAATTGTATCACTTGTCATAACACATCTTGTTAGGAAGTGTTCTAAAGCCTACATTATAATACAATTGTAAAACAACCCTAATGGACTCTTAATGTTTAAAACATTCACTTCTATTCTAATAAAAAGAAACTAAAATCTAATCTAGTGCTCATCAAAAATGTAGGCATTACTAGTGTAGTTTCATCTACACAACAACTTATTGATTTATGATAGTTATTCTAATGTTTAAGTGTAAATATGGATTTGTGTTTTGTAATTTTTATTTATACTTGTGTCAATAAATAACATAGGAAACAATTATCTATGCAAATTCATCCAATGACATCTTTTAGTCCTATTCAAATGGTTAGCAGGCATAACATGGTACAAGGCAATTTAATTTTTAAATTTAGCTATTATATTTTGATGATTTAGTTAGTTTATTTAAATGTTTATTAGATAATTTTGAAATTTTATTTTATATATATACATTTTTAGGGCCCTACTCTTGTGGGTTCTCCATTTCACACTCTTGTTCCCTAGCCTCGACCTATCATTGACCCTATTGAGTGCCAAATACAAATTGACCATGACTACCAGCTTGTGGTAAGTGAACCTTTGAATAATTTTTGTATCATTTTAAAATTTATTTGTTAATTTTTTTAGTATCTTGTTCTATTATGTAAAGTTTTTGACAATATTTGTATATGAATAGGTTGAGCTACTTGTCAGTTTTGAGTGACAGAAGAATCATAGTCATTCATATTAGAGACCTATTTATGAAATCATAAATGCATCATATCTATGAATTAATCCTAGATTGGATAAGATATATCACACCTACACTTCTGATTGGGGATACACTTGTTAAGCAGGAGCATGACTAATATGGGGATTTGGTAGACCTGATTAGGGGATCAATTGTATCACTTGTCATAACACATCTTGTTAGGAAGTGTTCTAAAGCCTACATTATAATACAATTTTAAAACAACCCTAATGGACTCTTAATGTTTAAAACATTAAATTCTATTCTAATAAAAAGAAACTAAAAGCTAATCTAGTGCTCACCAAAGCTTGTGGCACAAAGTGGGGGGTTAGAAATAATAAAACAAACATTTATAGAGAAATTCAATTAATGTAAGTATGAGTAACACCATAATACATAAAGTATGAAAGATATTATTATTCAAGACAACACTTGTGATACTTCTATCTACTAAAAGAGAGGATAACAAAGTTAGAATATACTTACCTGAATGTGAACCTGTCGAGACTCAATCTCTCCCTTGGCTAAAGGGGCTTTGAAAGAGGTTGTTTTGGTTTGTAAGGATCACTAAGAAAGGCCAAATCATCTAAAACTTATCCACAAGAATATATTCTCCAAATAATAAACCTAAACTAAGTCTCCTCAAGTAGAATGGTGGAAGAGCATATTGTGAAGAAGGATGAATGATTAATAACTCTTGATTACACATATCAATAATGAACAAAATGATCTTCTATATATAGGTGGATATTTCCATAAATCCTTCCAAGAATTTCAACTATAAAGGGTCAAATTAGTTGACCCAATGTGTTTTTAAGGATAATTTACCAAGTCTGAGATGGGTTAGACAAAGGGCTAACAAGCTAAGAAAGTAAAGAAAACCCCTAAACTGTACTAGGTCAACCTAGTCAACCTAGTATAACCAACAATCCAAAAGGAGTTTAAGATAAGAAAAGGAGGAATGAAAGAGGAAAAAGACTAGAGGAATAATAAATGGAGGAGAAGTATCTTAGGTAAACGATTTTGGATCTAATTGGATTGGTAATAATGTGTCAAAAAGGGACAATAGTCTTATGAAGTACCAAAGGTCTACCTACCCCTTTCCTGGTGCACCTCTTAGGGCACGCACTCAGAGAGATTGAGTCTCAAGGGTTCCTACAATATGTAAAGCATTATTAATCAATAAAAAGTTAAAATATTATGTGTTTACATATGCCCCACTTGAATCTCATCATGTGTTACTAAGGTGTAATAGGGGATGGTTCTTCAAGAAAGAACATAGTAACACATAACACTGATGCTAAAAAAAGTTGTAGTATTTTAAAGTAAAAATAAATGAAAGTAAATGATTGAAAGGAAACTAATCTAAAATAACTAAAAATTAAATGAGATGCATATCTTAACTTAACTTTATCATGGGATATTTATCTATTGTGTTGTTAGTTTTAATTATGTATGGTGTAGAGACTACTTTTGACAAACCCAAGAATATAAAACTAAAGAGCAAAAACAAGAAAATGTAAGAAACACCAAGATAGCTGGTGCTATGAGGATGGAAAATAATTGGGAAATTTGGTAAGATGGGGTGATAGGTTCTATGTTAGACCAAATGACCAAGTCAAAAAAAAGAGTTAATCAGGTAACTAAAAAGCTAAAGCTACTAAAGACAAAAAAACTCAAACAAGCTATCCTTAAGTAAGAAAGGCAAACTCACCAAGTCAAATAGGATGGAAAAATAAAATGAAAAAAATGAATGGTAAAAGACTAAATAAAATGGTAAAATAACATTAATGAGTGAGTAGTAATAATCCACATCTCACTCAACAATGGAAAAAAGTGCATAAATGGGAAAACAATATTTTCAAGTGAGAAGTAACAAGAAAACTTAACTTAATAATGGAAAAAAGGGTACAAAATCAAGTGTCCATAATAGCAAGACAACAAAATCATGGTAAATGGTAAAAGGAAAGTAAAGTAAGTCTAGGAATGTAATATCTTAGTGTAAAGAAAGAAAGAAGAAATCCATAATTACTCAAAACATGTTGTTTTTATCTAAGGATAGATAAAACTAAAACAAAGTAATGATAGCATGTTTTTAAGAGATGAAGAAGAAGGAATTAAAAAAGAAGGGAAAATAGATTTAGAATCACAATCTATCTATCAAGGGGGAAATGAAATGGGTGGAGGGGAGAATGAAGGAAAAACCAAGGTAGAGAAACTCTTTATTGAAGTCAAGACACTTAAATTAGGTTTATTAAAATAAGAGGACTTTCAGCCTTAAGGAATATGAAGAACTTCTCTTAGCCACACAAGTCTTAGGTAAATAAATAAATTATATAGATCATCTCATGAAGCTATATTCATGATAATTAAAATGGGCCTACCTCCCCATGAAATTTTCCCCATTCTTTAGGACCCCTTATAGATCCATTATCATTCTTCAAAGATTGGGTACTTGTATGAGAAATTACATCACACCATAGAGTTATTTTGAAATCTCATATTCAAATCTACTTGACTACCACACCTTAAAGGACTTTGGTTCTATGTGAAATTAATTGTGGAGTTTGAGCTTTGATTAAATATAGGAGATGTGCTTAGAATCATGTTTTTTGGTGTGAATTTGAATTTTGAAATTTTTATGTTTCCTTTTAGATATCATTGCCTTTTGATTCAAATGATTTGGATTTTAACTTTCTTGATGGATTTTTCTAGATTCTTCCCCCATATGGATTTGGAAAACCAAACATGGGTGCTCAAGATAAATTTCATTTGAATACTTGGGATAAATTTTCTAAGAGAAAGAAAATTCAAAGAGCATGGGGTCTAAGATTCTCATAAATCTAGGTGAAATAAAAGTTCTATCTTGACTTTGACCTTTTTTTATCCAATGTGGAGATGAAAGGAAGGGGAAATCAAGAAGAATGACACATGGAATAATTTAAATTGCTTCAAATAAAAAAAATTGACAAAGGGATAGAATGATAGTAAAGTGTAATTCCTTAGCATAAGAAAGAGGGAATTGGAGGGAAACATGTTAACATATATTGTTATGCAAATTTCATCTAGTAAAAGAAAAAAAAGATAAAGTTTGAGAACAAAGATGAAGAACATGAAAAGATGATAATTTTATGATGATGGTTGGGTCCTATCCATAGTATTGCAAAGCAACCAATAAAAGAGAAAAACACAATGGTTTTGATAAGAAAGAGAAAATCAAGGTGAGGGAGCCTTCTTAAAAAACTACACACAAAAGAAAAACCCAAAGGATGCCAAAACAACATTGGCAAGTAGTAACAAGAAAAAGAGAAATGATTAAAAGATGGTGGTTTTATGAGGAATGTATGGTCCTATCCATGGTCTTACAAAAAAAATCACAAAATAAAAAACCAAGGGGTGCAAAAAGAAAGAGAAAATCCAAGAAGATAATAAAGACTATGGTATGTCAAGAAACTAAAAGACCAAAATGGAGGATTAAAGGTTTGCGAAAGGAAGGAAACTAATATAGAGGGAGAGACTCATGCTTCAGTAAACTATAAAAACTGTTAGACAGATATAGATAGAAAACATGACAAGAAGTAAATGTTTTAGGTAAAGTAATTTTTAAGGAATTTGATGTTGGTAGGCTCTTTGAAAACATGACCTTCATTGGTTTAAATATGGTAAGTGCTTAGACCAATAATGTCTTTAAATAAATATGGACCCCACCATTTTGGACATATTTACCTTCTTTATCATGGGTGTAATCTAATTTAAGGACAAGATTACCAATATTAAAAGTGTGGATTTTAACATGTTTGTTATGTTATCGGGTGATGTGAGCTTTATATTGGTGGTTATGTTGCAAGGCATAAATATGACATTCATTAAGAAGATCAAGGTCATGGAGGTGAGCTTCCCATAATTCTTCATCAATAATAATTCCATGAAGAGATATATGAAGTGAGGGAAGCTCAAATTCTAAAGGAAGAACCAACTCAGAACCATAGACTAGAGAAAAAGGAGTTTCCCTAGTGGTAGTGTGTATTCTAGTTCAATAGGCCCAAATTATAGGGTAAATATGAATATGCCGATCCATGTAGGTTTCACAAAATGTATTTTGGAGAATTTTTTTGAGAATATTATTTGTGGCCTCAGCATGACCATTGTATTATGGATGATAAGGCATGGAAAACTTGTGATTGATCTTGAATTTGTTGCAAAGATGTTTAACATGTTTAATTTTGAAATTAACACTATTGTCTTAAATGATGGTATAGGGAATGCTAAAGTGGAAAATAATTTGGTTTAAGAATGAATTTGGAAATGGTAGAACTGGTGATGTTAATGAGGGGTATGGATTCTACCCACTTGGTAAAATATTTGGTAGAAGTGATGATAAAAACATGCCCATCTTGGGAGAAATGAAATTTACCAATGAGATCAAATCCCCACATGGAAAATGTCCATGGAGACTCGATAGTTTGAAGTTAAGTAGGAGGTAAATGGATAAGATCATCATGAAGCTGAAAAGGAGTGCATTTTTTAGCATATTTAGTTGCATCCTTTTCAAGAGTAGGCCAAAATTAAACCATACATAGGCATTTACATGTTGTAACATGTCCACTATAATGACCATTTTAAATTCCCCCATGTGCTTGTTCAATAAGAGGAGGGACCTCATCTTGCATATCACAAAAGAGTAAGGTACCTTCAACATTGTGATAGTAAAGGATGTTGTGTTGAAATATATAATTGAAAGCTTATTTATGAATTTATGTCTTTTCACAAGAGTCTAAATTAGGAGGAGAAGTTTGGTGTTCTAAGAATTGAATGATGTCTTTATACCAAGGGATTTGTCTAATGGTAATAGCCTCAATATGGCAAATAAGTGAATTAAATGGTTGAGTTAAAGATGGATATTTTTTTATCTATATAAAAAAAGAAGGATTAGAAATAAATTAGTGTGGATGAAATAGAGAATATAAAGAGGCAATAGAGTCAAAAATGGAAATTTAATCACTAGGAATAGGCTCAATAGTGAAAGAGATAAAATACTTAGAGAGAGTGGTTGCAATTTATTGGTAGGTAATATGGTTGTCACTTTTACATTGTAGTCTCCATTAAATTGATGACAAATAAGTTGAAAATCACCTAGATCATGAAGGTATTGAATGTCTAAAACAAGAGTAGCTCACATGCCTAAGATAAAAGCTTCGTACTTAGCCATATTATTGGTGACATCAAAGGTGAAATGAAAATTTAAAGGAATGATTTTACCAAGAGGACTTGTGAGAATGTAACCTACCCTAGCTCCTTAAAGGCATTTATAACCATCAAAGTGGAGGGTCCAAGTAACCTCATGTAAGTCAACATTGATTTTATGGAGCTCTTTAATAAATACATTTTGTTTAGTATTACCAAAGGGAGTGGAAGATTATTCAAGATTATTGGCTTCAAGATCAGTGGTAAATCTATCAAAATAATCTTTAAGAGAGATATCTTTATTAATACCTTCAATATAGAGTATATTTTTATATTTAAGGTCATATTGAAGTGAAGAAGTGGCTAGAATGAGACCTACAACAAGTTGATCAACTATGAATTTCCCTATAATTTTTTTTAAAGTGATGATGCAAAGATCAAATTCCATAAGGAGGACCATCCATTTGCCAATTATATCTCTAGGAAGAAAGGTTTTGGAGAAGAAATGATGAAGGTGGTTAGAATGAACAATGACATAAGTTGTTTGGTAAAGTATGTAGTGACAAAGCTTTTCAACTACAAAATAGATGGTGAGGTAATCATGCTTAATTTTGGTATAACATGTTTCATAATCAATGATTCCTTAGCTAATTTATTAGATAAAATACTCTATTCCCATATCATCTTGTTGTGAAATCATTGCCCCAATTGAAATAGGTATGGAAGAAGTATATAGAATCAAAGGTTTATTGTTGGAAGGAGGATGAAGTGTATGTGGATGGAGTAATGATTCTTTCATGTTATCAACATATTTTTGACATGGATCCATATATTCTAAAGTAGTACCTTTATTTATAAGGGAATTGATGGAGTGAATTTGATATTCCATTTTGGGGATGAATCGTCTAATTGCCCCAAGCTTGCCTAAATAAGTATGAATGTCAACAATAGAATGAGGAATAGGCATGTTAAAGATAACACTAATTTTGGTAGGATCAATGTCAATGCCATGAAGAGAGACTAAGAATCCTAAATATTTATTATATGTGACTCAAAATACACATTTTTAAGGATTAAGTCTAACTTTATATTTAAGGAGATGATCAAACATGATAGCAAGATCATAAAGATGATTCTAACAATGTTTATATTTAGCAATAAGATCATCCACATAGGTTTAAATAATTTTGTCAATGAGATCATGAAAGATGTGAGCCATTTACTATTGTTAAGTGGATCTAGAATCATTGAGACTAAAGGGATTTTTGACATAGCAAAAGGTACCCCATTCCATGGTTAAAGTAGTCTTATATTGGTCTTTGAGAGTGATATGAATCTGATTATATATTGAGAAACCATCCATAAGTGATAACATTTTGTAACCAACCATAAAATTAACAATGGATTCTATTGAAGGTAAGGGGAAGTTCTCTTTGGGATAATCAAGATTAATATTGTAGAAATTAATACAAATGTGAATAACCATAGTGACTTTCTTCCAAATAGGAACAATGTTATAAACCCATTTAAAACAATCCACTAGTTTGATAAATTTAGCACCAAGTAATTTAATGATTGCTTTATGACATAAGGTTAAAAATTTAGGTAGAAATTTTATTTGTTTTTGATACACAGGCTTGGCATTAGGATAAGAAATGATGTTATGCACCACTATGCTAGGGTCAATGCCAAGCATGTCCTCATAGGACCAAATGAAAGATTCATGATATTTATCAAATAATAAGCTAAAGTTATCATATTATGTAGGTGAAAGCTCTCAAAAAACTATTATCAATCAAGGACAATATCGGGTACCATATTCGATGTGAGTGGTTTATTAAATAAGCATGGTATTACCATCTTGAAAGTGGTATGGTGTATTAGGTAAGGCTGAAATTATATTTATTTTAGGATCAATGTTAGCAATGAAGTTGTTAAAATAAGGAGTTTTAGTTTTGAAATTTCTATGTTTATGATGCTATTGAGTAAGTTGAGGTTCTTGGGCATGGAGTAACTCAAGAATAGCTTTGCCACTAGGAAAGATAGGAAGAGGACCATAATATTTGACATTTGATTTAAGATCAAGAAATTTATTTCCATGGATATCATACTCATAATGAATTTGATGGACATTGGTTACCTTGGTATCAAGTGTAATATTATGAGAAGAAGTAAATGGAGTAGAAGAGATTGGTATATCAATCGATTGAATGATGGGAGAAGGATTAGATGCAATGCTTGGATCTAAAGGTGTAAGAAATTTTAGAGGTTTAGAGGGTATAATTTGTTCTACCACCCAAGGAGTACCAATAAGAGGAAGATTGACAGGAGGCACATGAACCTCAATATCTAAGGTATGATATATAGAAATGGTATGCACATCCTGATTAAAAGCATGAATTTAGGCTAAAGGTTTTTGGTAATGCTAGACATATAAATATCTAGATTGAGCTTGGGCCATGATATAGTTATCATCATATGTTGGAGAAATCATACAAGCTTGAGAATCAAGGGGAGTTTTAAAAGGTGAGATACCAATATTGATGAATGTAATAGGAGACATTATGAGAGGATCTTGAAATAATTTAGCCACTCCAAAATCATTGCAAGTGAAGGCATCTTCTTGTAAAGAAGGATATTGAGCATTACATGGAGGGGGAAAGTTGGTAATCTCATTAATAAGAGGAATAGTATGGTCTCTTAGTAATAGAGAAGGATGAATCCATTGCAATATATATGGAGGCAAACATGTAGTATTGTAAGTGTGTTGTAATTCATTGGGCTCATCATCATCGGAATCCACAAGAGTAACTTGTAGATAAGGACTCATGTTGATGAACTCAAGTAAAGAAGCATTGTTAATCTTAGGATTTATAGGAATACAATATTAAGGTTTAGGATTAGGAAGCTAGATACTCTATGGATTGGGATAAGCTTCATGATTGTACCATTTTATATTATGAAAAAAATTAATACATTGAGTACAATAAGAAGAAATAAATCACATTTGATGGGTCTATGGATGACCAAGAAGGATATTTTAAGATAAAGGGAGATCAAGGACCATAAGATTGGTTTTAATGGTCTTAGGTACTATGGTTAATGGAAGTCAGATATAACCAAGTGGCTTTTGATTAGTCTTATCAAAACCATGACAAGTGAGATGAGTTTGTTTGAGATGATCCTTGTTATAACCAAGTTGTATAAGCCACAAGGATGTTACATTAATATCAGAGCCTTCATCAATTAAAATTTTTTAAATAAGAGTGCTATTAATGGATATTTTAATAAATAGTGGTGGATCATTAGCACAAAAAATAATTTCATCATTGATTATTCCCTCTTAAATAAACTCAATGGAAGGTTTGAAAGAGGGACACGAGGTTTCAATGGTGTTGACATTAGTAGGTTGAGGACCAAGAGAAGGTGGTTCTTTATTAGTAGAGGATGGATCTTCAATTTCTTGAATTTATTGCATAAGGAATTTATGATGATAGGATGAAGTATGAACCAAATCCATAAGAGGAATCTTAAAAGGCATAGATTTGAGTTATTCAAGAAAATTCCAATGAGATTTAGAAGAAATAATAGGAGTTTTAGAAGGTAAGTGATTTTTGGAAGGTATAGATATGGTTGGAGGATTGGAAGGAGGAAGTTGTTCCTCATGTGCTTTTGAATCAATATTGGTGGTGGTAGTATCTTTAAGAAGTTTTTCTTTTAAAGATGTATTTTTAGGCTTAGTAATGGGATCTTTGTGAGCTATTTTATGATGATAATTGACCTTGGTAGTGTTGAAATATTGAGAATTATTATAATATTGATCATAATTAGCATTGATGGCATAAACATACTTGACATTTGTTTGATTATTAGAATAATATTTTTGGTTATGATAATTATAAGATTTAAAAGTTTTTCATTTTTGGGAGGTAAAATTGTATTCTTGATGATGAAGATTGATCATAGCTTTATGATTTAATCAATCACCAAGCATATAATAGATAAAAAAAATTATTGAGGCCTCTACAAGATTCATGAGAATGCCCAATGTCAGCATGGAACCAAAAAAATAGATTAGGGTCATACCACTTAGGAGGATAATTGGGTTAAATGAAAGTTTTCAAGGGCGATAAAAATTGTTTCATTTGTTGAACTGAAAGAGGTGTATGAGAAGGTGAAGGAATATCAGTCTTGGTAACTCTTTGTTTAGTTTGTGAAGCATTAATAGTGATAACATTAGATGTTTGGAAAGATAATTTAATGAATTTAGGATTAGGTTTGAGTTACTTCATAATAAAGTATTGATGTTTAGCTTGATCAAGATATTAATTAAGTGTTTGAGGAGCAAAGGTTCAAATCTTATATTGAAGAGCAGGAGTTAAATCCATGATAAAGAGTTTGAATAGGTTATAATCATTCATGTTACGATTATTTTTATGAGCTAAATATTTCCATATTTTGATAAAGTCATGAGTTGATTCAGATGAAGATTGTTTAGCATTGATAAAGTGGCTAAGACAATTTTATAGAAGATCATTGTGTTAAAACTCTTTAACAAAGGGATTAACCAAATTTTAAAGTTGCCAATTAGAGTTTTTGGGTAGTTGATTACACCTTTCTAATACATCACCGGTGAAATTTTTGACTAAGATTTTAGTAGTAGTGAAGGTATTAGTTTGGATCCACTCTTTTTAAAGGTTTTCAAAGGATTTAAAAAATGAGGTAGGGTCCTTAGTCCCATCATATTTGATAGTTGGAGATATGTTACCAATATCAATGGAAATAATGAAGGGAGATTAAGGCTCATTTTGAATGGTTTGAAGAATCTTGTTATTCATTATGGGTTGAGGAATAACATCACCTAAGGCATCACTAAGATGTGGAGGAATATAATTAGGATTAAATTTAGGATGAATAGTTAGAGGTTGAGTATCCATGTTGATTAAGTGTTGTTGAATTTGCATCATTTGGTTAGTATTAGAATTTTGCATAATGTTAAATTTTTGAATGATTTTGGTTAATATTTGGGTTGTATAAAGAGGTGGATTGGTATTTTTAGGAGTACTCCCCATATTGGTATTAGGGAGAGGATTTATAGAAGAAGGATTAATGGGATTGTTAAGTAAAATTTTATCAATCACTCCCACATTAGTTTAAAAATTTTGAGAAGTTTCTTGGTAAGTATAGAAAGGATTAGATCCATCAACTTCATCTTGAGGTATTATTTGCACCATATTGTAGCTTATAGATGAAGGAGGAGAAGAGGTACCCCAAGAGTGATGGTGATCTTCAGAGGAAAAGAGAGAAATAAATGAACATCCCATATAGTACCTAAATGGATTCAAGCTATCCAAGAAGTTCTAATAGGAGATTTAATTATAACTAAAGAGAGATGAGTAGAATGCAAATTTGGAAAGATAAGGGATTAGATTGATAAATAGGGAAAGTTGAAGATAGTACAGGGTCAATTGGGTCGATCTATTATAAAAAATAGGGCCTGTAAACTATATAGGGTTGACTGGGTTGATCCAATATAGTGAATAGAGGCAAAAAATATGAAAAAGGAGTTTTAGACTGTACAGGGTCAACTGGGTCAATCCAGTATAATGTATCATGGTTTAAAATATATAGGGTCAATTGGGCCAATCTAGTACAACAAACAGGGAGAAAGAACAAGATGATAATAAGTTATGAATTGAAATAAAATAATTTTTGTAGCTAATCTAAGAAAGTAAGAGATGAAAGGAAACAAATAATCAATTGGATCAATAGTGGCTAATCTAATTGAGGTGCACAAAATAAAATCTTGTACTAACACTGGATAATGAAAGTTTTTGCACACACAATTGAATAAAGAGAAAGCAAACAACTTGAAAAGTAAAGCTAAATAATTGGTCAACTTGATCATTTATTAGATTATTAAGATATAATTCTTAATATGATTGAAAGTTATCTATAAGCAAGGTGATAGATATAAATCTAAGGATGGTTTTAGGTAATTTGGGATAAAAGGGAGTATAGTGGTAATGATACAAGCTTTGTATTGTGGGCTACCCCCTCACTTCACACATCATAGTGATAAGGGTGTCAGGTGCTTAGCCAGAATATACCATTAACCATGATTTATACTTGATGAAAGAATCAAGTCAACTTCCCCCTTAGTGATGAAATCTAAGTAGGTTGGCCTAGGGTAGACAAGATGTTAAAGTTCTTGTTTATGTTATGTGATTTGGTTGTGTGTGCATAAAGTAGAAAGAGTTAAACTAAATGATAAACTGAAAATCCCCTAATTAAAATATGTGAATAAGCATGTAAGTAATTAGAAAATAAATGTGTGAGCTAATTACTAATAGATATAAGGTTGATTCCAATTTGAAAGAAGGTATAGTGTTGACACTATATGCACAAAATATAGAATAGGGTCGATAGGGTTAAACCTGTACTATGGAAGTAAAGTTTGAAAATGAATTGGCTCAATAATGTTGATCCAATTATTTTAGATAACATAGAACATAAAAGTGGGTCAACATTGTTGATTTAGTTGACTATGCAAGGGTAGTTTTGAAGACTAAAAAATGTGAAATGAAAGGCAAAAAAGAGAGAAACAAAGAAGTAAAATGGAACTTTAGTGGATTAAAGAAGTAATGAAGAATATTACTGGTTTAGAACCTAGAAGTATACATGAGAAACTTCCAAATTGGGTAGATAGAATTGATCAAGCTATACAAGAACCTACTAAAAAAGTGTTGAAACTATAAGGAGTTGATTGGGTCAACCTAATAGGATGAAATAGGTATCTAAAAGGTTAGAAACATGTACTAGGTTGATTGGGTCAATCCAATTGCCTATTCCTAAAACCTGTGCATAGAGAAAAATAGTTGGGTCGATAGAATTGATCCAAAATGTCAAAATATATGATCAAAATAAATGAAATAAATGAAGGAAAAGGTGAAAAAATATTGAAAGGGTTAGTTCACATCAAGTTTACCAAAATGTATGCAATAAAAAATGCATCATGTCTATGAATTAATCCTAGATCAGATAAGGTATATCACACCTACACTTCTAATTGGGGATACACTTGTTAAGCAGGAGTATGACCAATATGGGGATTCACTAGACCTAATTATGGGATCACTTGTATCACTTGTCAAAACACATCATGCTAATAAGAGTTCCAAAGCATACAATCTAACACAAGCACACATTACCCCTAATAGATTCCTAAGGTTTAAAACATTCACTTATATTCTAATAACAATAAAGTAAAATCTAATCTAGTGCTCACCAAAGCTTGTGGAACAAAGTGGGGGGTTAGAAACAATAAAATAAACATGTATAGGGAACTTCAATTAAAGTAAGTATAAGTAACACCTAATACATAAAGTATGAAAGATATTATTATTCAATCCAACACTTATGCTACTGTTATCTACTAAAAGAGAGGAGAACAAAGTTAGAATATACTTACCTAAATGTGAACCCATAGAGACTCAATCTCTCCCATAGCCAAAGTGGCTTTGCAAGAGGTTGTTGTGGTTTGTAAGGATCACTAATAAATACCAAAGCATCCAAGACTTATCCACAAGACTAGATTCTCCAAAATAATAAACCTAAACAAAGTATCCTCAAGTAGAATGGTGGAAGAGAAAATTGTGAAGAAGCACAAGTGAATAATAACTCTTGATTTCACATATTAGTAATGATTAAAATGATCTTTTATATATAGGTAGATATTTCCCTAGATCCTTTCAAGAACATTATATGTACAAGGTCAACCCAATCAACCTAGTGTGTTTTTAGGGATATTTACCAAGTTTGAGCTAGGTTGACCAAAGGGATAATAAGCTAAGAAAGTAAAGAATACCCCTAAACTATATTGGGTCAACCCAATTGACCCAGTACAACTGACAATCTAAAATGAGTTTAAGATAAGAAAGGAGGAATGAAAGAGGAAAAGACTAGAGGAATACTCAAAGGAGGATAAGTACCTTAGGCAAAGGTTTTAGGATCTGATTAGATTGGTAATAATGTGGTAAAAATAGACAATAATCTTGTGAAGCACCAAAGCTCTACCCACCCCTTTCCTAGTGCACCATTTAGGGCATTCACTTAGAGAGATTGAGTCTCAGTGGGTTCTTTCAAGATGTAAAGTGTCAATAATCAATAAAAATTTAAAAATATTATGTGTATACAACCTCCATATGTGACTAAGGCATCTAAGGGAGAGCCTTGTACAAGAAAGGCAAAGAGAGCGATGTATTTTAATGACTAGGATCATGTCTTATGACATTTTTTTGTATGCCAATATGGATTGATATATGGCTATTTGGGAGAGCGATGTATTTTAATGATTAGGATCATGTCTTATGACATTTTTTTGTATGCCAATATGGATTGATATATGGCTATTTGGCATTATATGCCTATATGACATTGACCTAGGATATTCTATTATGTTCACATCTTATGCGCCTTTATGGATTTAAATGATATATATATATATATATATATATATATATATATATATATATATATATATATATATATATATATATCATTTAAATCCATAAAGGCGCATAAGATGTGAACATAATAGAATATCCTAGGTCAATGTCATATATATATATATACATACATATATATGTATATATATACATACATATATATATATATATATATGTATGTATGTATATATATGTGTGTGTATATATATGTATGTATATATATATGTATATATACGTATCTATATATATATATATGTATGTATGTATATATATATATACATACATATATATACATATATATACATATGTATATATAAATATATATATGTATATATACATATGTATATATATACATATGTATATATATACACACACACATATACATATATATACATATACACACACACACACATATACATATATATACATATACATACATACATACATGTGTGTGTGTGTGTGTGTGTGTGTGTGTGTGTGTGTGTGTGTGTGTGTGTGTGTGTGTGTGTGTGTGTGTGTGTGTGTGTGTGTGTGTGTGTATAGAAACATTTCACCTTAAATATTCTTGTTGATTTCACGTTATTGATTTTGTTGTAGTTTATTAAATATTATATTATGTTCACATTTTGTACATATTTATTACTTTTGTTTCTTAGAAAATATTTATAAGGGACTTTTAAGACCTATCCAATCCCCACTCTCTCACTCCCTAAAATATTTTATAAACTAAACATAATTGATAAATTTAATATATAAAACTCTACCTATATTATGATAATAATGATGTAGTTCATAATAATAATAATAGTCTGGAGTAGCTTATATCATAATATTTTAGAAGACTTTATTTAATTTATTCCATTGCCTCTATTTCTATTGAGAGAATTATTTGAATGCTTGGATTGCTCTCAAGGCATGGATGGAACATCTAAGGAAACCAATTTTTACATTCCAATAATTATATATCTCATTATATTTTTTATCCTTGTCAAGATTATGTTTATAGTCTTATAAACCTGAACTGTAATAATAATTTAAGAGATGTGCACATCATTAATAATGACACATCTTATATAAAAATAATTTTGTAGCATGCACCATTCTAATGATAATATGTTTGAAATTTGCATCAAGAATGCTTTAGCATATCTCCAAAATTATTTTACCTAAGAAGCAATGTTCAAAAGGATAAAATGTAGTTTGAATTACTAGTGTTTTCACATCTTTGGGAAGACACTTTTTTGAATTATAATAAAGTATACTATGACACATGGATGATATATCATTAAATTATATTCTCCATTGCCTATCACTACTGCTATCTAGATAGTTGATGGAGACATGAAAACTATGGTCATATGAGCAAACATAGGTTCAATATTGCATTGATCCCATTTGCTAGTTGTGATATCTATTGTTACATGAATCTTTCACCCATTTTTTATTTGTGATAGATTTTGTCATAAATGCCTATCTTTATTATTTAAATTCATAAAGAACATATTTAAAACTATTTTCATGTTTTGTAATTGCTTGAGGGGGTATAAGAAACTTTAAAATTATCCTCATGATGTGCTTTATATATCATGAAACCTCTATTAGACATGAAACATTCATGTTTTAGTATTTTTTTGGCCTTATCCAACATTCTCAATCTCCTTCTAGCATTATAATAGCATGGAAACATTGTAAAATTGGTCACAGACTTGTTAGAAGCCTTAAAATCATGGAAACCCTTAAAAATATAATTATTGACCTATAAGTGATTTTATAAGATGTTTGAGGCCATACTCAAACTTGTAAGTTCATTTAGACTTAAAATTCTTTGGACTATTCATGAAATCTTGTAAAAGGTCTGTAGACCTCTAGTCTTCTTATAGATGCTTGAAACCCATATATAACCTTGGTAACATGCCTAAAACCTATAAAACATGTTCTAAAATCTTGAAAACCTACTTAAGATCATGGTGAAAACCTAAATACACTATTTTTGATCTTGTAGTAGGAATTTGAGGTTATAAATTATTCAGAGTCACCATCTCCACAATTTTTAAACCTTAAATTGGATTTGGATCATACTTGGATAGATAAGGTTAATAATATGTAAATGAAAATACATAAGGATGATAATCAGATCTATAGTAGGCCAATTGGATGCCAAAGTCAGATAAACATATACTAAATATATGAAACTAAGATAAGCTAAAAAAAGTAAGTATAACTATGCTAGACATGGAAATGACAAAGAAGTAATATACTTAGCTTGTTTTGATGCTAATGTAGTTTTGGATCTAGAATAGGTAGGAAGCAAACTAGAAGATGATTCTAGAATAGTCATTATATTTTGGATTGAATCCCTTGGACTTATAGATACTAATGTCAACCCTGGATAGTTGATTTAATTTTACTTTATGAACCTGACATAAGTGTCATGTAAAGAATACCTACTAGAAAAAGATGTGACCACCTAGATGATACTAAGTTTGAATCCACCTTTGCTCTAGTTAATTCATATCTGGGTCAAGAACTTCATGGCTCATGAAATTATAAAAACCTAGTTATTCATGTTCATAGTGACCCTAGAAAAAAATGGGTTAGTGGGCACATGATGTTGAGCAACCCCAAATACCCCTCTATCAATGATCACTACTTACATAGCCAATACTCTAAATAGGGACTTAGACTAATGTAGTTCTCCCCTATGTGTTGGCTTGTGTGTGAATCATTCAATACATGGAAAATAAGTATAATAGTGACTTATCTTGTAACTTGGAAAATATAAATATTGGGTTGATCCTTCATTACTTTAGACCTATGTATATGCCATCCCTATAACTGATATGGAAATATGAGAAAAAAAGGAAGGTTTTCTCACTTGGGTGATTGATTAAATGCCTATTTAAAGTTACCTAGTGAGTAGGTAAGAAGTTTCTAGTAGAGAAATGAATGCGGGTTGATCTTATATTTATATCAATCCCTTTGGATAAATGTCTCACATTAAATCACTTATGAAAACCATTAGGATATATTTCATTTAAAAATTAGATGATTTTAAGGTAATGGAAACTTGCATCAAGGAAGGAAACTAGCATCCACATAGGTGTTCTTATTATATTCTAGTGTCTAGGGAGTAGTAAAGTAGGTACAAACTCATAGCTTGTAGAGGTGTAAGATAAGTAGGTTTTAAGAAATTTAGGAAAGATATAAAATTTGGGTCATCAACCTAAGATTAGTTGAACTATGAGATAGGTGAAAGGGCACAAGATAGATTATATGAAAGTCTTACGAAAGTGATAAAGGTATAAAACTAAGAGGAACAACCAAGGTCTGAGTTTTCTATGTGTACAATACTAAGGTACTATATAATATATAAAATAATGTTTACATTTTCACCCTTTTAATCAAGTAATAAAATTTATAGTTTAAAGGAAATGATTGCATACCTCAATGTGTATAACACACCTTATCTTTGCTTGAGTCCAACTTGAATGATTTTCTAGTGACTAAAATACAACTAAGAGCATATAATAGTACATAATTAGTGCAAATAATATATAATTGAAATTTTTTGAAAATATTGAAATTGAAATATCAAGCTTTATGAGTACACCTATGTATCAATGTAAATGCCTTGCCTATTGGCAACTTTATTTGAAATATGTATCATTGTAAGGATCTAAAACTAAGATTAAGACATATATATGCACTTTACATATATATATATATATATATATATATATATATATATATATATATATATATATATATATATATATATATATATATATATAAAGTGCATATATAAAAGGAAATAGAGAGAGAGATATTAGAAGGAACATTCCCCCAACCTTTGATAAAAGGTAAGTTGTCACTTGGCAGTTGAGACTAGCTCAATCATACAACCCAATAATAATTGTAACCTAGTGAGCATGAGTGAAAAAAGTCAACTCATACTATTAAATTAGTAAGGATAAATGATATAATCAATTCCAACCTAAAAACTTGGCAAGATTGAGTGATTTAATCACCTTAACCATACCAAAAGCAAACCAACTAATGCAGTAAATTATCTCAATTAGTATGTAAAAGTACATCTTAGTTATTAGTATGTAAAAATACATCTTAGTAGGTGATGACAATATATGAGAGAGTTTTAAAATCTGAAGCTAATTTAGATTTTATAATATTAGGTGCACATTACATAACATATGCACCTTAGATATGTCTCATGCTAAAATTATGTATAATAATGGCACCAACGTATTAGAATTCTAACACAACTATGAATTTGAATTATATAATTATGTGGTTTGGATAATTTAAAATTTGTGTAAGTGTGGAGAACATTATTCCAAAACATTTCCCTACTAAATATGGAGAAAATATTAAAATGAAAATAAGTACCAATGTGGAGGACATATTTTAAAAACATGCCCCTATTAAATTTGGGTGTGCCAAATACTAAATAAGTGTGGAGAACATGCTTCCAAATAATACCACCATTGAATCTGAAACTATGAATGTGTGGAATCCATGCCTATATGACATGTCTCCACTAAATTTGAAAACTTTGAATGTGTGTAGGATATGACTATATGACATGCCCCCACTAAATATGAAAATTGTGAATGTGTAAAAGCCATGCATATATGACATGCCCCCACTGATATTATCCATTTTGAGGAGAGGGAAGAATATAAAATAGTAGTTACCACACCTTAAAAGTATAAGACAATTATATGATCTGTAAATGGAACCATGTAGCATATAGAAGGAACATGTATAGGTATATATAACATTGACACACATAGAACAATGTAATCATATGAAGGCCTAATAAGCATGATAAGGATCATAGAAATGTCTATATATTATCAATAAAAGGTAAACAAGTAAATAAATCACACACACACAATATTAATCAAAACCAAGTCAAAAGGTAATGGTCTAAAGAGATCACATATAAGGGACATGTCCAAATGTTGCACAATCGAAGGGATATGACTTAGTCAAATGTCCATAAAAGTAAGGGTGACATATTCAAATTTCCATACAAAAAATAATGACATATTCAAATGTCAAATAAATCATACATAATCATAGGGGCCATAAACAAGGGTGCATATTTAAATTCTTGAACAAGTAAACAATAACAATGCGAGACACTCAAGGAAGTGTATAAAGGAAATTATAAGTGATCATAATAAACATATCATATTAGCCCATGGATTGTGTTAGCAAAAAGTACAAATTTCATAGAAAATAAAATACCATGTGTAATATATAATCATAGATAAAGTCATGTGTAGGTACATATAAGATCTCAAAACATGATAATGTTGAGTGACCATAGAATGATATAATGAACATCATGATCATAAAGGTGGATACCCCAAATTTACATTCAACATGAGTAGAGGAAAGCCCCAACATCCAAAATATGAATAAATCATGTGTCTATATATTATTGTATCACACTCACATATAAGTTTTACACACATGTGTATTTAAGAATAAATGATATTCCATACATTAACATGGAACTAACACATAGATGCCAATGAGAAAATATAACATGTTTTATGCTAATAAAGTTTTTGTATTTTTGAATGTTATTAAATATTTTTTGGTATTTTTGGAATTGTTTCTATGCAAATTTCGCTTTCTACATTCAAAAGATAGGAAATGAAGAAACTTAAGGAAATGGTCAAGGCCTGTATGTACCTGGATATAGTCTGCGCACCGTAATCCAGACGCTTGTGAGTACTCCTCTTTGGCTGTGGAGGAATGACACCTGCGAACAAAGAGACTTGGACAAAAAGGTATTAGATGGATAGGTGGTGGGTTGCCAAGTGAAAGCTTGTTCCCAGAAGTATGAAAACTTCCTTAAGGGAGGTCAACCCACTGGTAAAAGATAGATAAAAGACTGAGAAAATACAGAATGCCAGAATACCGAAATGATGACAAACTTAGAAAAGAAAAATGGGAGACAAATGTTTACCTGAAAGGAGCTGTCGGGCTGATGACAGTTGCCAAGGTCGGGGATGTTGCCGGTGTCGACTGTCTGGTCTGCCGACGTCGGTTAGACTGCCGACATCGGTCGGGGTAATGACCGGCGTTGGTCGGGGCAGTGGCCTGTAGTCGGGTCTGGTCGGGTTTCTTGCTCTGTGGATGGGTCTGATTCGTGAATGGGTTTGAGACAGAGTTTATGGACGTGCTTGAATGGTTTGGGGAATGGTCTGGGTCTGATTAGATGCCCTGTGTAGGGTCTTTGTTGGCAGGAGGGGTGAGGAAGTTGTTCGGGACTACACTGAAAGGGTGACAGGGTGAGAGGAAGATGGACAGAGGACAGGTTCTGAAAAGGCTTTTCAGCCTTCAGGGGGAAAGACAGAGGAAGAAGGAGATAGTGGATATGCCAGATAACTGAAACTAAATGAAATAATGAAGTAAAATAATGAACTTGCTTACCTTTTGGGCTTGCTAAATGAAGAACGGAGGAGCTGCTGTTGACACTTGATGCAACACCTAACATAGTCACTACAGTCTTGATGAAGGGTGGGCCAATAATAACCCAGGCAAAGGATGCGCTTGGCAACCGAGTTTCCACTGAAGTGTCTGCCACAAATCCCATCGTGGACTTGTTTTATGGCATGAGATGCTTTAGTGGAGGTTAGACAGCGAAGGAGGAGGCCGTCAAAGCCTCGCTTATAGAGAAGACCTCCTAGCATGGTGTAGCAAGCTGTGCGCTTGATGAAAGCTCTCTGCACATTGCTAGAGAGGTTGGGGGGAATGACAGAAAGAGACAAGTAGTCCACAAGTTGCTTATACCAATCATCTCATGGACTAGAATTGACAGTGTTGATATGATTGATGTGAGGAGATATGTATGAAGGCAATGGTACATGATGCACCGTGACAAAAAGTTGAGATGACGATGATGAAGATGGGATATGCGAGGCAAGAGAAGCCATAGTGTCAGCAAATTTGTTCATGGATCGAGGAACAGTCTGCAAGAGGTAATGGTTGAAAGATGCCAGAAGAAGGTCGACATAGTTTTTATACCTTTGCAAAATTTCATTTTTATAGAGGTATGAACCATTGACTTGATTGACGACGAGCTGTGAGTCACCAAAGATGTTGATAGACTTGATGTGGAGAGAAAGGGCGGTTTGAAGTCCAAAAATTAAGGCCTCATATTCAGCCATATTATTGGTACAATCAAAGTCAAGCTTGAAAGACAAAGGCATGGGCTCCCCTTCGAGTGGGATGAGGATGACCCCTGCACCCCCACCGAGTTGACATTTGGAGCCGTCAAAGAACATGGTCATTTGGTAGACGGTGTCATTAGCGGAAAGTGTGCCGATAGACTCGTCGGGAAACTCATATTGTGAAGGTTGATTGTCAGAAAGAGGGGCGTCTGCTAATTGATCACCGATGGATTGCCCCTTGATAGATTTCTGTTGGATGAATTTAAGGTTGAACTCAGCAAGCAGCATGAGCCACTAAGCCATACGTTGATTCTGATATGGCTTGGAGTGCATGTATCGAAGAGGGTCAGTGTGAGTGATGACAAAAGTTTTGTGGTTGAGAAGATAGTGGCGGAGCTTGGTAGCGGCAAAGACTAATGCCAAACAGAGTTTCTCGGTATGAGTATACCAAGTTTCATAGTCGACCAGTGTTCGGCTGATATAGTAAACTGCTTGCTCACGGTGATGCTCATCTCGGTGCGTGATCATGGCACCTAACAAATGGTTGGTGGTAGAGATATAAAGGTAGAAGGGTTGGTCATCTTTAGGTGGAATGAGGACTGGTGGAGAGACTAGATAGCTTTTGAGGGCTTCAAACGCCTCTTGATAGTCCTCATCCCATTTAAAGGAGACATCCTTCTTAAGGAGATGATGAAAAGGTTGGCGGTGGTCAGAAAGCTGCGAGATGAAACGATGAATGGACTGGAGCTTCCTTTGTAGACTATGAATCTGCTTGAGATTGGTTGGGGGTGGCATCTCGAGGATAGCGCGGATCGTGGCGGGATCTATCTCGATGCCACAGAAGGAAACGATGAAGCCGAGGAGCTTGCTTGAGAGGACCCCAAAGACACATTTCTTAGGGTTAAGGCAGACATTGTATTGAAGAAGGCAAGAGAAGATGATCTTGAGAATGGTCAGGTAGTCACGGCGAAGCTTGGACTTGCCGAGAAGGTCGTCCACATAGTCCTCCATGATTTTGTGGAGGAGATCGTGGAAAATGTAAGTCATGGCACGCTGATAGGTGGCGCCGGTGTTCTTCAAGCCAAAAGGCATGACCCGATAGCAAAAAGTCCCCCATGGGGTGATAAAGGTAGTCTTGTGCTGATCTTCCAGTGCGATCAAGATTTGGTTGTATCCTAAAAACCCGTCCATGAGAGATAGCATCTCATGGCCGGCCATGAGATCAACAAGCTGGTCAATGTTAGGAAGAGGGAAGTCATCTTTGGGACAGGCTAGGTTAAGGTCACGATAGTCTATGCAAATCTGAATCCCCCCAGTCACTTTGGTGACTGGGACGATGTTAGAGACCCACTGCGGATAATCGATGGGCTGGATAAAGGAGACAGAATGAAGGCGCTGAAGCTCCTCTTTGACAAGGAGTGCAACGTAGGGATGCATCTTTTGAAGCTTTTGCCTAACAGGCTTAGCCTCTAGTTGGGTGACAATGTTATGGGTAGCAATGGTGGGGTCAATGGCAGGCATGTCACTGTAAGTCCAGGCAAAGGCCTCGCTATGGTCTGAGAGGAACTGGGTGTAGTCAAGCTGCTCCTGGGTGTCTAAAGATTGGCAAATCTT
Organism: Torreya grandis; assembly: GCA_037957365.1. Classification (NCBI taxonomy): domain Eukaryota; kingdom Viridiplantae; phylum Streptophyta; class Pinopsida; order Cupressales; family Taxaceae; genus Torreya; species Torreya grandis. Next base: position 2,806,387 of record JARHVA010000423.1, on the reverse strand, counting down.
TAAAATGTGAGGAACATCAGAAGAAGGGAGGTTGATGTCAATGGTTGATTCATTTAACATAACCTGGGTCTCAGAAGGGAGGGAATGCTGGATGGAAGTGTCATCAGCGCCCATGTAGGAAAGGATGGCGTCATTGTCAATGCAGTGGATGGTGTGAATGGTTTCTGACTCATCCTCTACCATGCTCAGAAAAATGAGAGGGAGAGACCTAGACACCCCATTGAGCTGATAGGTCAGGGGTTCCAGGCAGATGGTGTTTATGAAAAAAAAAAACTAGGAGGGATGGAAACCACTGACTCCATAGGTGAAGAAGGAGAAATGGGTGAATTTGGAAGAGATTGGTCAATATTCAGCTCGGGATAAAGGTTTAAAGGAGCCTGAGTGGGGTCATGATATCCCAGGCCATACCGTTTCTTGGCATCATCATCGTTGAGTGACTCGATGGGCTGATGGGAGCCCTGCTCATAGCGTCTGAAAACAAAACCCTTCCATGCACACCTATAAAGGTAAGTGTGTGCAAAGGCGGGGTTGCCAAGAAATGAGAAGTCTGATGTGAATGGTTGGGGTGAAGAGAGAGGATTGTTGTTGGTAGGAGCTTGATTGAGTCCCCCATAGACAAGGTTGGTTCAGAGGTGAGGAGGACCATAAGGCACGACCATCTCGATCCGATGGTCGTAACTGGGACTGAGATGAAGGCGTCCATACTCTTGCGGAGTTTGGAACATGTCTAGGGTCAACAAGTGATATTCCCCGAGTGATAGTCGTTGGAAGATGTCTTCCATGGGGTCTTTGGTCGTCGCTTGAAGAGGAGGGGTAAGGGCGACTTCCAGTTGTGAACTAGTCGAAGCTTCCACGGATGGAGGCGGTGCCGGGGTTGATGGCTTGATAGGAATGAGGATGTCATTGGGACGGTAGGTTGTGTTGCAAGTTTTGAAGGGTGAAGGGTCAGTGGGAATGGTGTGGACTTGCCCGTCATGCTCAAATTTCACACAATGGTGCAGGGTGGAGGGGACACAGGCCATGGCATGAATCCAAGGTTGGCCCAGTAACATGTTGTATTGAAACTCTCCTTCGATGATATAGAAGAGATCCGAGACTATGCGTGGACTAACACAAATGTGAAGGACAACTGTGCCAATGGTCATGGTGGTGGTGTCATTGAAAGAGCACAAAATCGCATCAGTTTTGGAGACGCAATTCTTGGGAAGAGCCAACTGATCAAAGGCATGGGTGGAGATAATGTTGATGCTAGCGCCTCCATCGATCATAACGCATTTTATACATGTTTGATCAACATAGGCAGTGATGAAGAGGGCGGCATCCTGATCTTTCGTGTTAGATGTGGGAATCTCAGAATCGCTGAATGTGATGGAGGCAATAGGAGATAAAGAATGGATGAGGGTAGTGAGTGGTTGGGGGTCCTTGGGTTAGATCTCTGTTGCCTAGAGGGCTCGGATGAGGGCTTGACGATGCTGGGGCGAGGTTTGAATGAGGTCATAAAGGGACATCTTCACAGGCATCTGGTGAAGCTGTTTCACCATGGAGTCATGAATCGGCTTGGAAGAGGAAGATGAAGAAGGCTGAGGTGCACCAAGGATAAAAATTTTAGGCTTGGGCACAAGAGGTGGCTTGACGAAAGGGTAGGTCCAAGGAATGGCAGCTTTTTCTTTTGCCTTGTCCTTTTACGACCTAGTGGTTATATGGATAGCATTGATCTCAAAGATAGGAGGTGAAGAAGGGGTCATGGCCTGCTGGTGAGATGTTGATGTGGTTGAAGAGGTTGGATGGGAAGGAGTCGAGGTCTAGTCAAGAGTGTCCTCAAGGAGAAGAGTGTCCTTCTCCATATAACAGCAAATGACGGTCTTAAGGGCACAACAAGTCTCGGTATCGTGTCCTGGCGTATGATGATACAAGAAAATCTTTGTGTCATCGAACCAGGAGGGCTTGGACCCAAAAGGTTGAAAAGGCCTGATGGGTGGAAGGGTTATGTTGGAATTCTATAGAAGTTGATGCAATATCGACAAGTATGAGCCTGCTAAAGGGTCCGTGCTAGTTGATATGTGCAAGGTTGGTGACTTTTGCTTAGGCGGAGTTGGAGGAGGCTTCCGTACCACTTTATGGGTTGATGGTGCGGGGACAGGCGGAGACGGCACTTTCTTTGTGAGAGGTACCACCTTTTTAGGAGAGGGTAGGCTAGAGGTAGGCAGAGGAAGCAAAGGAGGCAACTGGCTTTGATTAGAGGTCAGCATGGAATGGACTCTGGTTAGGTCGAAGGATGGGGGCCCAATAGGGAAGGCAATGGTGATGGGGGAGGAGGCATTTTCTTCTGTGGTCTGGTAGTCTTCTTCGACTTGTTTGGAAGACTACTACTGGTCGAGGTCTGGTCTAAGTCCACCTTCACTTGTGGGTGAGTGAGGGTAGAGACAGGGTGAACGCCAAGTGACTTGATGGGTTTAGATGGGGCAGATGCGGGTTTTGGTCTTGATGGGATTGGTTGAGGTTTGAGAGTCTAGTTTTTGTTGAGAGTCTTGGGAGATTCTGCCTTAGGAGGATTAGCAGCATGTGATGAGAGGGCACGGGCATGTTGAAGGGCTTTAAGACACTCCCACAATACCTGTTGTGTCACTTTCCTTGAAGGGAGAAGTTCAATTTTCTCCACTAATCAGGAAAATGGCTGAGAAGATGATGGATGAGATTTGGGTCCTTGAGAAGATGTTGACGATTATGGTGCCGAAGACGAGATGGGTGTAGCAGCCTCGGACCCATGGCATGATGAAGCTATGACAGATGCGTCTTGGGTTGGAGATGAAGGAGAGGTAGGTTCTTCCCTGGGTGGAGAAGAAATTGGAGAATGAGGCTCCTCAAGTGGGTAAAGGGTAGGGATGATGGTGCCCTCCACTTGCAGTCAAGGAGTAGGAAGGGTCAGGTCCTCCATAGGCAATAGGAAGGAGGATGGTGAGACCGGTGGTGCCGGTAAAGTCAAGGCATCCTCCAAGATGAGAGGGGTTGATGGAGAACTAACCAGGGAAGGAGGCTCGTCCACATGTGATGGACTGATAGATGGACTAACCTCTTGAAGTTGGTCGGGGACGAAGGGCGAGACCGTATTGACTGTTCGAATGTTGTGTTCATGAGTGTCGTCAATTAAGGTCCAGACATTTTTTTGGGTTGGCAGATGATTGGGGAAAGGTTGCTTGAAGATGTCAATGGCCTGATTAGGGGGTGCATTGGGATTGTCTAGCACGAGGTCACCCCTTTCAAGCATGTCCTGGATTATGTTTTTAAAAGTTTTGCAGTTTTTTGTGTCATGTCCTTTGACACGGTGGAAGTTGCAAAAGTCATGTTCCCTATACCACGCGGGAATAGCGTGTGAGGGATCAAATTGTGGAGGAGGTCGGGCCTGAGGGAGATTGAGAACCCCCTATCTAACAAGTTTTTCTAGCACAGACGCGTATGATTCTCCAAGAGGAGTATACCGTCGTTGTACGTATCTCTGCTGGAATTGATGGGTGGCACTCTGAGATGTGGATGGCTCAAGCTAATTTTTTGAAGGTGAAGAGGATGAAGGTCTAACGACCACAGCGTTAGCTGAAGCTTTAGACTTAGGATTGGATGATGATGGTTTAGAAGAAGAGGAGTCATTGGTCTTAGAGTTGGGATTCTTGCTCCACAACTTGACTTTATTCTCCTCAATGGCATGTAACTCAAGTTTGCAGGCCATCGTGAAGGCTTCGTCGAAGGTGCGGAAGGTTTGAACCCTCAAGGTGGAAGAAATATGTCTAGCGCAGGCTTGGGAGAAGAGTTCAATAAGTTCAGGCTGGGGTAAAGAAAAGGAGAGTTGATTGATGAGGCCTCTCCATTGAGCAACGAAGTCAGCTATGGATTCATCCTCGAATTGATGGATAGAATAGAGGTCTGTGATCGAGACCTTCTTGGAGATGTTGATGGAGAAGTGATCAAGAAAGAGCTGGGCCAACTGTGTGAATGTGAAGAGGGAATGGCTGGGAAGGGAGCTGTACCAGTCAAGTGCAGCACCCGAAAGAGACATGGGAAACATGCGTAAAAGTAATGCATCGTCATGGGCAATAAGGTAACAGGCATGTCTGAATGCCTGTAAGTGTTGTTGTGGGTCTTCCTTGCTTTGAAAGCGAGAAAATTTCAGAAGCTCCCACTGGCTAGGATATGGCCTGATTGGGACAGAAGGATGAATGGGCTCATTGCAAATTTGCTCGTATGAGAGAGCATTGTGTGAGCCAAAAATGTATGTCTCTAAGCTGGACATCTTGTCCATCAGCATTTTGATGATATCTGCCGACGGATTGATGGGTGGAGTGCCCCCTAGGTTGTAGGGCACTTGGAAGAGGCTAGATGAGGCACACGACGTAGTTAGTTGTGCCTGTAAGGGCGCAACATAGGGATAACTAGTTGTAGGAATAGAAGAGAAGGCTAAGGGTGGTTGGGTAGGAGGCATAGCTAGGCCTGATGTTGCCACAAGAGGTTGGATTATGGTAATAGGGGCCAATGGATGGGAAGCCACCCTAGTGTTGATAGGGGCCAGAGTAGGCGGAATAGAGATGACCAAGTTCTGAAAAGGAGTGGATAGTGGTTGAGTAGGTTGAGGTTGATAAGGGGCCGAAACCCCAGTGGAAGTGGGCCCCAAGATGGAGGGAGAGGCCACACCTGGAGGGTTGGTCAAGGTCTGGTCATTGGTCAAGGTGATAGTTTGAGTGTCTAAAGGTTGGACTATGGACGCTGTCGATACGGCCGTAGTCGTGACAAGAGAGGTCGGCATTTCTTAAGTTGGATTGCCCAAGGAATCTCGTGTGCGGCTATGCGTGAGGTAGTGCTGCAAGGCCTTGACATTGAGGTCTAAGAATCATGCGAAATCTTGGTCCCCTTTTGGGACAATAGGAGTCTGGGGCGGGGTTGGACGAGTAGGATTTCTTTCGATCTCTGAGTTGAACTCCATGATAGGACTGGTTAAGGATGGGGTGGATGGAAGTGGTTGATGGCTAGCGTGGTTGACTAAAGCCTTGGCTTGACTACGAGTCAGAACCATTCAAGACAAAGAAGGTTCAGGTTTTAGAAACTGTGTTTTTTAGTTTCAGAGAACCAAGATGAAGTTTTCAGTAGAGAAAGGATGGGTTTCAAGGCTACTATTTTGAAGAAAAAGGACAGTGACAGAGACCGACGTCAGTTGTTGAAAAACTGATGTCGGTAAGAAAGATGGCCGACGTCGGTTAGATAACCGATGCCAACAAGAAGAGGAAACCGACGTCGGTGATGAAACCAATGTCGGTGACTGTGTTTTCTATAGACCCAAAAGATTTGGAGATTATTGGAAAAACAATGAAGAAAGCATCCTCACACACTCAAACAAGCAGATGAGAAGAGAAAAATAGAGAGAGACAGACAGGCCCTAAGCGATAAATCCTAAGAATTAACTTTAGAATCTTGTGGCTTATGCCTTAGATGAATGTTTTGGGAGATTGGCTGTTAGAAGGGTCCTAGGAGAGGCAGTCTAGAGCTGGTTTCAGGTCTTGTTTAGGCGCTCAAAAGTTTGTGTTAGGTTCGGTACGCAGCCTGGTGCTAAGGAGCAAGCTCCTCTCACTTCACGAGCCCAGTGATAAGCTAGACCCACTTAGCCAAGATATACCTCACCTAGAGATTATCCTCTGCCAGAGAACGGAGTGGGCTCTCCCCTTGGTGATGAAATCCAAGTGAGATTGCCAGGTAGGGGTAAGGTATCCGCTGGGGGATGAAATCCCAGTCGGGCCTTATCTCAAGTAAGTTTTATGTTTGTTTTAGTGCACGTGGTTTGGTAGTGTAACATCAAGTGATCTACGATTTATTCAATATGCATTTTACTAATTACTAGGTGTGGACTAATGCAAGCACAAGCAGAAATGCAATGTAAAGTGTTTTAATGCCCCAAGTCAAAATGTGGGATTCGGATGAAAAACAATTTTGAGAAAGGGTTCGAGAGTATGATGCTTAGACTAGTCTAGAAGTGCAAGAAAGAAAAGAAAGATTCATTTTAGTCCTGCTTATGATGTCATTTGGAATAGAAAAGAGAGACGAGAAGGGAGGAGCCTAATGCACCTAAATGAATGACAAGAAAAGGAACCCGAGGAAGAACCTAAGGTCCCACCGGGCGTGCCAAAATGTTTCTATGCAAATTTCACTTTCTACATTCAAAAGATAGGAAATGAAGAAACTTAAGGAAATGGTCAAGGCCTGTATGTACCTGGATATAGTTTGCGCACCATAATCCAGACGCTTGTGAGTACTCCTCTTTGGCTATGGAGGAATGACACCTGCGAACAAAGAGACTTGGACAAAAAGGTATTAGATGGATAGGTGGTGGGTTGCCAAGCGAAAGCTTGTTCCCAGAAGTATGAAAACTTCCTTAAGGGAGGTCAACCCACTAGTAAAAGATAGATAAAAGACTGAGAAAATACAGAATGCCAGAATACCAAAATGATGACAAACTTAGAAAAGAAAAATGGGAGACAAATGTTTACCTGAAAGGAGCTATCAGGCTGATGATAGTTGCCAAGGTTGGGGATGTTTCCGGTGTCGGCTGTCTAATCTGTCGATGTTGATTAGACTACCGACGTCGGTCAGGGTAATGACCGGCGTCGGTCGGGGCAGTGGCCTATAGTCGGGTTTGGTCGGGTTTCTTGCTCTGTGGACGGGTCTAATTCATGAATGGGTCTAAGACAGAGTTTATGGATGTGCTTGAATGGTTTGGGGAATGGTATGGGTCTGATTAGATGCCCTATGCAGGGTCTTTATTGGCAGGAGGGGTGAGGAAGTTGTTCGGGACTACACTGAAAGGGTGACAGGGAGAGAGGAAGATGGACAGAGGACAGGTTCTGAGAAGGCTTTTCAGCCTCTCAGGGGGAAAGACAGAGGAAGAAGGAGACAGTGGATATGCCAGATAACTGAAACTAAATGAAATAATGAAGTAAAATAATGAACTTGCTTACCTTTTGGGCTTGCTGAATGAAGAACGGAGGAGCGGATGTTGGAGCCACAAAAGACTTGTTGTAAGAGGAAATCTCTGATCAAGAGTCCTTGCACCTGTTGCTACTATTGCACGAGGTCCAGAGAGAAGAGAGTCGAATGCCGAAGTGCGAAGAGAATTCCGTTTGTGAGTTCCGGAGGCCAGGGGTCTGCAAGGAATGCAGAAAACGATCTTGAAGGCTGTCGATGCCGGCATAATCGCCGACATCAGCCGCAGGGTAGCCGACATCAGCAGCGGTAGAATGGGGACAGAGACTAAAAATAGCCTCTGTCCATTCTTGCACGCCACCGGGTCGCGGGGTTGTGGAGAAACGGTCATGAGGATGGTAAATGGGCGCGGGAGGAGCATAAAATGGAGATTTGGAGTAATAAAAGCTAAGAGGGAGGTAGGGGGATCCAAGGAGGGGATCCAAGGTGGCAAGGGTGAGGTGGAAAGGGGGCCACTAATTAAAATATTTAAGTTATTTAAATTTAATGAATGGAGAGGACTAAGGTAAGGGTTAGGATAGGGGACAAGGGGGGATGACCAAGGTGCAGACACATTTCTGGTGTCTACAGGAATATTTTAATAGACTAATCAAGGAATTCCTCACAATCAAAAGGTGCATTACCACCTATAAAATTTATCAAGATTATTTTATATCACTACACTACCACCACTTCAATGTTTATGTTTAAGGTTTACCTAAAGTGAATGGTGCAGGAAAATATTCATGTCCATCATGTTGTAATAAAATCTATGTATCCATATCATTAAAATCAACACACATTTTTGTATTATTTAGCTTAGCATTCCAATAAATTAGCCAATTTCATCCAAAATTTAGTTTCAAATTTGGTTCACGGTCTAATATCCATATGGTGGAAGATTCCACACATGAGCCACAGGCGATAGGTAACCAAATGTATCCTTGAGATTCTAGCATTAATACAAATTATATTAGTTAATTTTTAATATGTCCTAATTATGTGAGAAATTTAGTGCCACAAGTTGTATCCCACTTGTTAATATAAAAATAGAAATGGTGGCAATATATCCCATTAAGATTTATATTAATATTTGAATATTCATACTTTGATCGTTTTGAGAGATAATGTTTTTATGAGAGATATGAAGGATTTCAAATTTTTATAATGTTGGGAAAAATTTGTATTCATCCTTAATTCTTATATTTATTAATTATTTCCTTAAATGCCTAACATTAATTGGTGTTATGGTTGATGATATGATGATACTTATAATATGGTACCTTGTATTATATAGGTAGAAGTCTAATACACGATCTGTGTCTAGAAGAGGATAAATAAATCATTTTATGTTTAAGTAACAAATATAGTATGGTGTCTATAATATTTTGTTGTTTTTTTATTTGTAATATATAGTGTGAATCATTTTGACAATACTCCACATTATTCACATGATGTACTTGTATTTGACCCTTGTACAAATGAATCAATGTTTTTAACCAAGAGGTATATATGGAGTTACATACTCATTTTATATTTTTATTTTGACCTTATTTAGATTCAATTATATATTTTCTACAAGTGGATTTAATTTATATTTGTTAGGACCCATAGGTTTGAATATGTTATGCGACAGATGATCAAGTGGATCAAATTTTAAGTTTTGCATTTTCTCATTTTTCATATCATAATTGATATCATCTTCACTATCATAGTAATCTAAAACATGGCCATATTTATAATTAGTATTAACCAATAAAGGAGGATCAAATGGTGGGTGTTCTTGTGGTTCTATTGGATCCTTTAGTAATGGTTCTTAATCTTGATATGCATTGATGTGTACCTCAGTATTTAATGCCTTATTGACATCTAGAGATAAAGGTTCCATTGTACTTTACTCACCTATTTCATATATGTGTATGTGCTCAATAGGAATACATTATTTAGGTGGCACTAGTGTAGGAATGTCTTCTATTTTAGAATGTATCATTTAAAAAAAATTATAAGGCTCATCATCAATAGGGATGGATATTAAGGTCCCATCATGTATTAATATTAGACATTAGTGAAGTGTATATGGGATAACTTAAATTAGATGTATCCAAGGTCTATCCAAAATTAAATTATAATGTAATGATTAAGACATGACCTAAGAAGTAGTTGAAACTATTTTTTGTCTTGATGTCAAATCCAATGTGATTTTACAAACCAAAGGGCTATGTGAATTATCAAACCCTTTTCTATGCATAACCATTTTTTGAAGAAGATTGGTGCTAATACCCATAGTGGTTAGGAAGTTTATGCTAAAAATATTTAGGATTGATCCATTATCAGTGAGTACCCTTTTAATGCCTTTATTTTGAATGCCCAATTGTATGAACAAAGATAAGTTTTGGTCATTAATATATTTAAATGGTAAATCTGTTAAATCAAAGGTAATGAACTTGGCCTTATTCTTGAAATCTTTCATGATATCCAAAAAATAAATAGGCTCAGTATCACTTAAAACTTATGTCTCATATAATGATTCATATAATATATAGCTATAAATATTCTAATACTTGAGGAGGTCAAGTATTGAAATTTTAGAATATGTATTTCTCAATTGATCAATGATGTCATATCCATTGGATTGTACTAAAAACTTACATTTAAGAGGCACTTGTTGTATATTAACAGGTAGCAGGATGGGTTGAAAAAGCTTACCTCTTCAAGTAGTAACAACATGGATATAAAAAATATAATATAAGCTATGGGTGAATAATGGGTGCAAGATGGTAGCTATCATCCACATAAGACTTAGGTAGAATAAATGGTTGAGATCATGCATGTTGGCATTTAGATACTAGCTATATAGCATTGAAAAATGAATTTTGAAGAGATATCTAGTTTTTTTTCCACTTTAAAACCCTCTCATTATTGGCATAAATTTAATTAATATATTTGATAAGGCAATTAATGTAGTAAACCATAACAACTATGACATAGTGGGAAAAAATGGGTAATAGATGCATCCATGTTGCACATATTTTATAGAAATTAGGGATACACAATAGAAAAAATATAAAACCCTAATTTTCTTAGGATTTGATGTTTAAAGATAGGGTTCACCAAAATTTTAACCTTAAATTAGATTTAGATCTTACTTGGGTAGATAGGGTTAGGAATATAGAAATGGCAATGCATAAGGGCGATAATGATATTTGTAATAGGCCAATTGGGTGCTAAACTCAGATAAACATATACTAAATTTATTAAATAAAGATATACTAAAATTAGTAAGTATAACTATTCTAGATATGTAAATGACAAAGAAGTAATGTACTTAGATAATTTTGATGCTAGTATAGTTCTAGATCTAGAAAAGGTAGGAAGCAGACTAGAAGATGAATCTACAGCTTTTAGAGCCACGAACACTAACATTATCCCTAGACAGTTACATTAAAGATAATTTTTAAACCTAATGAAAGTATCATGTATATAATATATTATAAAAAATTATATGACCATTTAGATGTTATTAGGTTTAAATTCACCTTAACTTTGGTGCATTTAGATCTAGGTCATGGACTATTTTTCCTCATGAAATTACAAAACCCTAGTTCTTCATCTTCATAATGACCTTGGGGAAAAATGGGTTAGTGAGAACGTGGTATCCAATTAATTATAAATACCCCTCTATAAATTATCACTTCCTACATAGCCAATACTTTGAAGATGGCCTTAAGTTGATGTAGTTTTCTCCTACATGTTGTCTTGTATGTGAATCATGTAATATGTGGAAATTAACTATAACAATGACCTAACTTATAAAATATATCTCTTGGGATGATCCTATAGTAATTAATACTTATTTATGTGTTATTCCTATGATTTATATGGAAATAGGATAAAATAGGGAAGTTTTTCTCTCTTGAGTGCTTGATTGAATGTTTTTTTTAGATACATGGTGAGTAAGAGGTTTCTAGGTGCGAAATGAATGAGGGTTGATATTGTATTTATATAAATATATTTGGAGAAATAAATCCCATTAAATCACTTAGGAAAACCATTAGGAAACATTTCATTTGTAAATTAGATGATTTTAGGGCACTAGACACTTGCATCAAGGTAGGACACTAGTGTCAACATAGGTGTCTATCCTGGATGCTAGTGTCTATGGAGTAAAAAAGTAGGTATGAAATTAGAACTTGTAAAAGTGTAATATAAACATGTTTTAAGCATTATTAGAAAGATAAAATGTTTGAGTGATCAGCATAAGACTAGTTAGACTAAGAGATAGGCCAAGGGGTATAAGATAAATTAGATGCAAGACTTTTAAAAGTTGGAAATGTCAAAAACTAAGAGGAACAACCAAGCTCTAAGTTTGCTAAGTGTAGAAGATTAAGTTGATATATAATATATAAAATAATGTCTATAATAGTCAAGGGCTCCTTTTAAGAATCATGTGACTCTATAAGGTCTAAGTGAATGATTTCAACCTATTTTTAGACCTTACAGAGCCTGTGGGTGAATGTTTGGGACTTGAAACCATGTTTATCACCTATAAAAATCATGATTATTCTTGGATCATGATTGAAATAAATATTAAGGGATTGAAAAACCTACTATATAAATACATGATAGATATATAAATCTTTGAAATTTAATGATTTGTATTTTTGATTAGTCTTAAAAATGTGAAACCTTGCCTTGCAGGCTTTTAGTGCTTGAGAATAATGTTTGAAACTTTGCTTGAGGTCTTGAAAACCCTATTGTAGATAGAACTTAAAACTAATTTATGTTTGTTTTAAGCTTGAAGAGGATCACAAAGGCTATATTTAAGGTTTGAACATCATGTAAATATTGAAAATAATGTTACAACCTGGAGGTAAGTTTAAAAGCTTTAAAAATCCTATAATGGATTAATAATCACCATGTAAATCTTAGAAACACTAAAACTTCATTATTACGTCATGGAATATTGTCTACAATATTTCAACCTATTTTTTAGACCTTATAGAGCCTATATGTGATAATTTATAACTTGTGATCATGTTTCTCACTTGTAAGACCTCTAAGAGACCCTGTAACATTGGTTTAAACCTGTATATATTATTTCACATGCTTAGAAAAATCATGTGTTGTTTTTGAGGAAAATTTATTTAATCATGTTTTTGACCAATGAGAACTTGTTTATAGGTCTCCAACTTCTTGAAAACCTTATAGACATGCTTATAAATTCATAGACATTATATTTCTTACTTGTAAAGCTATGTTCTCTCATTAAAAGATCAAGGATATTGAAATAATATGTTATAATCTCCTTAGCATGGTCTTGATGACTCAAAATAATCATTTTTTATCATTATACCATAGAAATCTTACAACCTAAGTTGCAGACCTATAACATTCATGATTTAATTACACACATGCCTATTAGACCTTACAGGACATTTGGAAAATGATTGAAGCTTTGTTTCCTCATTTTGTAGAATCATAAAACCTTGAAAAAAATGGAAAACATCATTAAAACCTATAAATTCCATGTTTGAAGCTCTCTAGGACATGTAAACCTTGAATCTATACACAAATGTCTGGCCTATTTTTTTAAAAATAAAGGCACAACACAACCATTTTATGATAACCACATCACCAATGAACATGGATAGATACCAAAATCTAATTCAATCTCAAAAATAATCTTATAACTACCAAAAGGATCATATAGGTGTAAGCCATTTATTTGTAAGCCCATAGTCTTGATTCATTTGGCCCAGCACTCAAAAATCCTTTTAGGCTCATGCCAAATGATAACTACATAAATGATGTTGAGACACCTATCAAAATTGACCTTGACCACTACTGATGTAGTTGAGATCCATGTTGGTGCTTCAACAAGTTCCTTAGCCATGTCAGCTTCCCTTTAGGCTCTTGAGGCCACTCTTACCACCTACCACTTCCTAGGTGAGTCTATGAAAATCTATACGTGGTGATAATTCATTACTTGATTTCTTACCACTCTATAGGGTTAGGATGGCTTGATTGGGTCTACAGAGCAACATAAATTATTCCACATGGTAAAATTACACTAGACCATTAGATTTTAGGATTTTATCTTAATATGGATGTCTCCAAAATCAAAGAGCGGTAGAATTCTACCGTGTGGCAACATCCTACTTACCCACTTTCCCATGGGCTTCATTCCCAATACACATATCTCCAAAATTATGAAGTATCAAGATTGTGCCACATGTAAACATCTCATTCACTTACTAGATTGCAGGCTTTGCACCTAGTATGGACATCTATAGAATAGTGGGTAATTAGGATGATGCCACATGGTAACATCCTATGAGTTTGCTTACGTAGAGGCTTTATAAAATTGTAAGAACATTTTTGGGATATCTGGTCACTAGAATGATGCCACATGAAAACATCCCATGATCTTGATTTTTTATAGGATTACACATTGTATAATCCTCCCCTAGATCATGGGTCACTAGGATGATGCCATATAGCAACACCCTACTATCCCACTAGATCATAGGCATCTTTCCATTTATGGTCCTCCCTAGGATGGTAGGTCATTAGGATGATGCCATGTGGAAACATCCCACTATCTTGATAGCCCAACACCAATTATCCCATAGACCAAACTAACGTCACTCCTAGGTTAACAAGAAGATGACACATGGTATCCTTTGAACCATAAATAAAAAGTCATAAAAATAATGAAAGGAAAAAGGTTACAAAAATACCCATTTATGAGGTGTCTAAGGAATAGTCCAAGAAGATAAAATTAGTTAAGGAGGACAATCCAAATAAATAAAGGGCCTAAATTTGACTAAGAAAAAGCTTGTAAACCAATTAAAAGGTGACTCTAGAAATTAAATGCCAATTATGCCATTCTTTTGCATATAATAATTTAGCCAAGCTAGGATCTGACATTAAAAGTGAATAATATAAATTTAAGCCTAAATAATGAATATGATCAATTGGAAAGTCATTACTCAAAAATAACCAAGTCATAAACAAGCATTCAACATTAAACCCATATTCTTATTCATTTAGTCGATCACCCAAAAATGTAAGGAAATCTTAATTTCAATGTTGACTACTCTATTCATTAGAAGTTAGATATTATAACGTTATTACAAAGATTCCATCTATTAAATAAATGATAATAAGATTAAGCTAGGGATTTACTAAGGTTTAAATATATAGATTCTAGTATTGGCCTACCAAATCTTTGATAATCAAAAATTAATCTTTGTAAGGATCTCTATAGTTGCACCCATCTAGTTGCCTAGTATTATTCATTTTAGCCCAAGAGCCATGCTCTATTATTTCTTCTCAATTTATTATAATTGTATAAGTGAGACCTCAATCAAACCTAAAGGTTTCATTCCATGTTAAGAATATAATAGAAGAGATAAATTCTAATAGATTTATTCTCTTAATGTGAAATAGTTGTAACAGGAGAAGGTTTATAATAGTTTATTAATTCATCTACTAAGTTTTAGGAAAATGTTCAACAAGGCATAACCTCAAAATAGAATGATATCAATCCTTATACTATTAAGTATTTCTATATTATTATTCTCAATAACAATCACTCAACCATTATTTGGATTCCACTCATTTAAATAACCTTAGTCCATAATGTCAATTCCAACATAATATAAGAGGAGGCACAAAACTCATTTCTTAGGCTAAATATCAAGAATTTTTGATCAAGTAAGCATATTCACCATTTTATAAAAAGATCCATACAAGCTTAATATTTAATCCTTACTTGAAATATTCCCTCCAAGGATATCTACAGTCAAGACATATTGAGTTCCTTAGTAACACTCTTTATAAGAGTTGTTAAGAATTTTATCTTTCTTAGATTTAACCTTAGCAAGGATTAACCTACTAGATCTATACTTAGCATAGCATAAGCCATACAATGAATGGTTTTACATAACAATATTCATAAAATTAGAACACCAAAGTATAAGGATCATGAAGGATGTGCCTTTATTTATGACTAATTCTTCATATATATAGTTCATTTATAAGCAACTCCAAACAAGTAAATCAATGTGTAATAATCAAGTGAACACAAAATTTTTAGATTAATAACTTAAATATGTTTATATATTAAGGCCATTTACTTGGCCAAACACAATAATGAATAAACAAGCCTCTACAAATATTCCATTTTCAATAAGGATCCATCACAAGAAGGTCTATTAATCCTACATACCAAGTAGACTATAAAATAGTTCTCTATAGAAATAAATATAAAATTCAACTAATAGCTTAAGAATAATAGGGGCTCACACTCGACCCACAATCAATCATTAATACAAAAATACAATAAGTGCAGTTGAAAATAATTAATCCTTGACTTCTAACCAATTATAAAAAGTAGTAAAGCATGAGTAATCTATAGTTGATAATAATCTCCTCTTAACTCCAAGTAAACTTTGGGAAATAGAAGGTGGTCCCACCTCCCAACATTTTTCCATCATCAAGCAACTAGTCTAGGAACCCTCAAGAAGGACTCCTAGATCTAGGCATGTTCACATCATTGTGTAAGGTGAGTAAAGGAAAACATCTATCAAGATGTCTTGGGGTCATGGGGATAACTATTCACAAGGTGAAAATATAAACATATCTTAGTTAAGAGGTTATCAAACTCATATCTATTTTTTGCAATCAAAACACAAAAATGAGAAAACAAATGGATCATAAGGATATGACCCACTAGGCATACATATACTAAGATATATTCTATAGTCAGTCATGAGAGGACTTAGGTAACCTACCATCATTCCAACATGAGAGACCTACCCATTCCTCTATCATGAATAATGTAATCTTTCAAGGCATCATAAGTCTTACATGATGAGACCATAATATCTAGGTAAGAAGAAATACAATAGTGAGAACTATCATGGAGGAATATATCAACTCCAAAATCCCACACAAGGGTAATAACACTATGGGAGAGATAAGCACTAACCATTCTAATGCATGGAGTGAAATAGATAGTTGATAAGATATGTTTCAGGATACTTATTTTCCCTATACTCATCCTAAGTGACATATATTCACATACTAACACATGAAACTAGCACAAGAAAGCATAAAAATCATTTGAAAGAACATCAACTAATCATATATGTGTAAAAGCAATAAAACAAGACCAACTAGTCTCCATAATGAAATCCAATCCAACTTAAAATTCATCAAATAAGTTCATGATCATCCTTTAGCTTGCAACATTTGAAGATAAGAAGAAAAATAATGCTAGTTTCCAAGCAATATAAATAAAGGCTCATAAAACTTAAAATAAGTTCGGCAAGCACAATTAAAAAAAATTAGATCACAATACAATCACTATGTGACTCTATGAGCCACTTAGGGGGAGGACAAGATTTTTATTATACTAAGACAATTTTGTTCCTATTCATAGCATTCCTTATTAAGTTGATTACCTTTATCCTTAATTCATAGCTTGATAAACAAATTTTTTGTAGTGCCTTTTGCATCAAAGTCTATAAAATTTCATTAGGAATTTCAAGGCATGTTTCTAATTAGAGCATACCTTCAATAATTTAGGATATTCCATACTTGTACCTCCTTAGAGGTCATACTTACAAATAGTTTGTATTCACCACCCACTAAGGTGTGATATTTTTATAAGATCATGCCTTCTCAGCTTTAACATGAGATTTGAGATATAATGCTACCTTCAATTAGGTCCCACCTATATGTGTAAACATAATACTCATGGTAAGAGAGATTCACATCTATCATTTCAAGAGAATGGCATCTCCATGTTCACCACATTCTAATTTTTGCTAACATGCAGTGTTATACAAGTGCCCAAGGCAATCAACATCTTAATCTATTAAATTCCACAAGTTCTCATCATGATAAAAATTAGCAATACAAAATGTATTCAATCAAGGTTACTGCCACATACCTTCATAGTAAATCATGATTATCATCTATTCTAGGTTTTCATTCAATCTATCAATATTATTATAGATATACACGTATCTATTGATTGATTTATCATCATAATATAAATAATGTGCAAGTTTACCTTAATCCATTCTATATGATTCACACCCAGGTTGACACACTCCTAACCATTTAATATGAACTTATAAACAACATTAAAATTTAGGTCATGCTCATATAAATATAATAAGGTAATTCACAACATAAATCTATTCTAATATAACATGATCTTTTCATGAAAGATTAATTATGTAGAGACTTACCTACCCTAGTTAGTTCCTTAAAGATTCATCTTATTTCACTAACAAGATGTAATATTACCACTCAACTAGTTACCATAAGGTAGTATTTGATTTATACATAGAGTAAGCCATATCCTCAATACCAGAGTTTTCCCATATCATGGTTAATTGAATGGTCATAATGATATAAACAAAAAGAGACATTATTCACATAATTTAAACATACACAATCAATGTATCTGATAAATTCATAATTTAAAAAGAGAGGTCATTACAAACTTTTCATAATTATAATTTAAATTAATAGCATCTAAGCATTATGAGCCAACTTCCTTTAGATTTACTATCCATCATTAGCATGGTAACACCATAATAAAATTTCATCTATTAAGCTAAGAACTATAATAGGCAAGGATAATGTGCATACAAATGTAAATATATCTATATCTATCATATATATTTATCACTAGGTACTTTTTAACAATAAGCTCCATTTTCCTTTCAAAGATAAAGTTTTATCACAATTAGAATATAATAATCAAAATAAGTGTACTAGGGATTATAACAAAATTTGGACTTCAAAACCAGTCCATATCATGACTTTATTATCCCTTAATCAATTACTTTTAGGAAAATTTTATGTATAATGATCCATAACTCTGCCATTAAAGAAAGCACCCTAGATAGTGTCCCTTATAGACTATGTTCATCAAGCCTTACTTGGTCCTAAGTCCACATTTCTCTTAGGTAAAGCTTGTGTTTAAGCACAATGTATCTTACACTACTATTGAAGGTGGATCTTACTCATCTCTCAATTATGAGACATTGAAGACTGTTTAGCCTACTTTCACACTTGTTAGGGTGAAGATGCTCATTTTTTCAATATAGAAACTTGAAGAAACATTTCCTATAAAAAAACATCACATGTTCTAGGGTCTTAAGAATTTGAGCATGGATTTCCTTTAACTATATAATTTGGGGATCTTATTGACACCCAACTATAGTGTTTTCCATTCCTTCCTTATATGACATCTTATCTACATAATTCAAGTTTAACAAAGTCATTAATTAGTATGCATCACATTAAATTTTCACAAATAAATATTAACCAGAGTTATAAACGTGATGAACCCAAGCAGACCATCCCCAAAGCTCTTAGATTTTAACCTAATCTTTGATACCAAAATTTCAAGCCCTTTTTCTTCTAAAATACAAGCATGACACAACCATTTCACAAAAACCAAGCCATCAAAAAACATGGATAAATACCATTTAATCCAATCTCAACAAGAATTCTATAATTGCTAAAAGGCTCATACAAGATTAATCCACTAATTTAGAATCCCATAGTCTTGATTCATTCAGCCCAGCATTCAAAAATATTTTCATGACTCATGCCAAATTATAATTGCATAAATGACATTGAGACAATTGTCAAAATTAACCGCAACCACTACTGACATAGTCAAGCTCCACATGGTCACTTTGATAGGTTCCTTGACTATGCTAGCTTCCATTCAAGCTCCTAGGGTCACTCTTTCCACCTATCACTTCCTAGGTGACTCTATGAAAAGCTCCACATGGAGATAATTCTCTAATCATTGCCCTGTCACTCTATAAAGATATAATTAATACCTTAGGCCTATAAATAAATGGAAATTGTGCCACATGGAAACATTTTACTAGCCCACTATCTCACAAGCATTTTTATTGATACATACACCTATGAAATTGATAATTAATGGGATTGTACCAGGTGGTAACATCTTTATTACCCACTTACCCATGAGATTCATGCCCAATACAAACATCTATAGAATTATATAATAATGAGATTATACCATGTGGAAACATCTCACTCACTTGTTAGATCATAGGCTTTGTGCCTAGTACAAACATCTCTAGAATAGTGGGTTATTGGGATGATGCTATGTGGAAGCATCCTATAATCCTTCTTACCTAGAATATTTGAAATCTATACAAACATCTCTAGGATATTAGGTCATTAGAATTATGACACATGGTAACATACCAAAATCATGCTTACTCAAAGTCTTTCACATTGTATGATCCTCCCCAAGATCATAGGTCATTGAGATGATGGCACATGGTAATATCTTACTAGCCTGCTAACCTAGAGGCATTATTCCATGTATGGTCCTCTCCAAGATTATGGGTCATTTGGATGATGCCATATGGAAACATCCCATTGTTTTTTTTATCTTGACATTGACCATACCATAGACCAAAATGACATCACTCTTGGGTTAATGGGAGGATGACATGTGGCTTACTTCGAACCACTCACAAAAATTTGTGAAAATGGCTATGGAAAAAAGGTTGCAAAAAGACCCAATGAGGCATCTAAGGAATAGTACAAATAGATGAAATTAACTAACAAGGATAATCTAACTAAGGAAAGGGCCTAAAATTTAATAAGCAAATTCTTTTAAATGAATCAAAAGGCACCTAAGGAAATTAAATGATGATTACACCATTGTTATATGCAAAATAATTTGGCCAATATAGAATTTGATATTAAAAGTGAAGTGTATAAACTTAAGGCTAAAACATGAAGTTTATCAAATGGAAAGCCATTAATTGAAAAACATTGAGGTGTAAACAAACCTTCGACACTAAACTAATATTCTTATTGGTTTAGTTAATTGCCTAAAAAATGTAAGGCAAGCTCAATCTAAAAACCGACTAGTTAAGTAAATAAAATTTAAATCTTTTAGCATTATTATAGAGACTTCATCCATTAAATCAAAAATGAGAAGCTTAAGCCATATATTTACTAAGATTTAAAGATACAAATTCTGGGATTGGTCTGCTAAACCCTTTACAATCAAAAATTAATCTCTATAAGGGTCTCTATGATTTCACCCATTTGGTTGCCTTATATTATTAATTTTAGCCTAAGATCCATATTTTCTTATTTATTCTCAATTTATTATAACTCTAAAAGGGAGACCTCAAACAAACCTAAAGGTTTAATTCCTTGTTAAGAATATAATGGAAGAGCTAAATTATATTATATTTATTCTCTTAGTGTGAAATATTTGTAATAGGGGAAGGTTTACAATAGTTTACTAATTCATCTACTAAGTTTTAGGAAAATTTTCCACAAGGCATAACCTCAAAATAAAATGATATCAATCCTCAGAATATTAATTCCTTCTATATTGTTATTCTCAATACCAATCACTTGGACATTATTTGAATTCCAATCATTTAGATAAGCTTATTTTGTAATGTCAATTCCAATAGGATACAAGAGGAGGCACAAAGCTCATTTATCAGGCTGCATATCAAGAAGTTTTGACCAAGTAAGCATATTCACCATTTTATTAAAAGAGACATATAGTCTTAAGAGTTGTTCCTTACTTGACATATTCCCTCCCAAGAGATCTATAAGAAAATCCTATTGAGTTCCTCAATGTCACTCTTTCTAAGAGTTGTTAAATATTTCATCTTTCTTAGATTGAACCTTATTAAGGGTTAGCCTTTCAGATTTATACTTAGTCGAACATAAGACATATCATGAATGGGTTTACATAATGAGATTAATAAAATTAGAACACCATATATCTTAATCATCCAAATCATAGGCATCCTAAAGCATATTCCTTTATATAACATTGATTCTTCACATATATAGAGTTTATTTATAAGCAACTTCAAAGAAACAACTCAAGGTGTAAGAATCAAATGAACACAATAATTTTAGATGAATAACTTAAATATGTTTATATATTAGGGCTATTTACTTTACCAATCATAGTAATGAATATAAAATCCTCCACAAGTATTCCATTTTAAATGAGGATCCATCATAAGAAGGTCTATTAATCTTACATACCAAGCAAACTATAAAATAATTCTCTGCAGTAATAACGAAAACATTCAACTGGTAGATTAATAATAATAGTGGATCACACTTTGCCCACAATAAATCATTAATACATAAATATAATAAGTCCCACTAAAATTAATTAATCATTGGCTTCTATCCAATTATATAAAGCAATAAATCATGAGTAGTCTATAATTCAAGATGATCTCCTCTTTGCTCTAAGTATAACTTTGGCCAATAGAAGGTGGGCTCACCTCCCAACATTTTTCCATCATCAATCGACTACTCTAGGAACCCTAGAGTAGGAATCCTATATCTATGTATGTTCACATCATGGTGTAAGGTAAGTAAAGGGAAACATCTATCAATATGTCTTGGGGTTAAGGAGATAGCTATTCATAAGGTGACAATTCAAGCATATCTTAGTCAAGATGTTACCAACCTTGTATCTATTTTCAATAAGAAAAACACATAAAAGAGAAAACACAAGGACCATAAGGATAGGACACATTAGGCATAAAACCACTAAGACATATTCTATAATCAATCATGAGTAGACTTAGGAAACCTACCATGATGTCCAACATGAGATACCTACCCCTTCCTCCATCATGAATAATTTGACCTTTCAAGGCATCATAAGTCTTACAAGACAAAACCATAATATCTAGGTAAACAAAAATAAAAGAGTTAAAAATTTCATGGGGGAATATCTTAAATCCAAACTCTAACATATGGGGTAATAACACCATGGGAGACCCATACACAAACATAGAAAAGTAATCAAATAGAAGAAGTAAGTCAAGTGGCCTGACTCCTCTCAAATGTGATAACATAATCAAGAATCACACAAACTTCATTTAGTCAAACATCAAGAGAGTCAAGTCAATAAGATACCTACAAAATGATTTAGGCCTTTTCATGGATATTTTTTGAAGGTTTATACTGATTGATTTTATCCCTTTCTAAGATCTATTCTTATTTTTCCTTATTATTTTAGGATGACACAAAATTTATTAAATTTTAAGTCTATATAACATCCTTTTCTAGTAGATCCCCCTTCTTCAAATAGGTGTTCTTTCCTTCTTCAACCTAATCATAACATGACATGTGTCTATTTCTTCCTTAGATTGACCAACCACTCTAATTTATAGCACAAGCTTTCATAAATGGATGTTCTCTTTTCCAGTACATAATGGTGCATGGTGTATTTAGTAGAATCCAATGGTTACTTCTAAGACAATCCACCTCCCTAACTAGGGCTCTAGGCAAAGGAAATTAATAAACATGTCTAAAACTATGCTATAAGGCATTCTAGACATTAGGCTAATTTATCCTCATGCATTGAAGATGACCAACCAAAGGTGGTTTGACCAACCCAATAATGATTACCATTCATTAATACATGCCAAGACTAAAAAAATGGTCAAATGGAATATAAGAAATTCCACTAGGATTAATTAAGGTTTAGATAAGATATGGATCAAGGATAGGTTCACACATGTTGCAACTATGTCTAGCATAGTCCTTGTTCCTTTGTTGGTAATGACATGTTCTTACACATTTATTGTACCTATGAAATTTGTTATGTTAATATCCAAAGCTTACAATTATATCATGCTACATAATTTACTTAAACAAACATAATTAACTTACCAAGCAATTCATAAGGTTATTAATTGATATTATTATAACACCTTAATGCATATGCAATTTCATTTTAAGCCTAAGGTAATAATTTAATCATTTATAAACCAATATTTATCATGTGCACAATCCTCTTATCTTCATAGTCAACACCACCAAGGGAGTATAACCATCGATTTAACATAGTCACATTGATTTCTTATGAGGTCCTTATAAAAAATATCTCAAGGAAACCTTGGATTTTATGTATCTCTACCTTTAACTTAGATTTGAAGGTATTGAATCATGTTTGGAATGGTGAAAGCCTATGATATTTTCCTGTAAGAGCCATATTAGTAGAATTTTTAAGGATATTTGATCATAAACCTCTGCATAACACCATCTTCTCACTTGAATATGTTTTGAAAGGATCATAAGAGTTTTTTTAAAGGTTTTAACCTATAATCATTGGAAACATATTAAAAACTAGCTCTTGAAATATGTATACATGCCTAAAAATATTCTTTTATATGTATGAAACCCTTAGATCTTTGTATAACTATCTTAGTTAAAATTTTAAAATCCATGGAAACTTAAAAATGTTACTATTGATCCATTGAACATTTAATGAAGGTCTATAGACCTATAAGAACCTTTTGATGATTTATTCAACCATTACGGTGTTCTTGAAGGAGCCTAAAACCTACGTCTTATCATTGATACATTCATGAGAATTTGATAGCTACATATGCAGTCATGTAAGTGCTCTAAAGTGATGCTTGAGATGGTCTTAAAGATTGAATTATCTTATTTATGTGACATTTAAATATGCCTAAAGGCATAATAATTAGGTTTTGGATCTCCAAACCCCATGATCTTGTGGAAATTATGATTAAGATATTTCTAATATATTTGGATAATCTCTCTTTAAAACTTTCTTAAGATCTATTATACCTATAATTTTCATTCAATAAACTTAGACATATTACATTCTCTATCTGCTAGAAATTGATAGCTTGATTGAATACCTATAACATTGGTATTCCTCTGCTTGCACTCTTAAAGGAGCCTAGAAATGTTTGAAACCTATTTCCAATATTTTGAAGGCTTCAAATATTCAAAATGTGTCATTATAGGTTTTAGAGGTCTTGACTATCTACAAGGTTTTGAGTGAATCCACATAGTTTCTACACTTTCATTGAGTATTAAGACCACCAAAGGGTGAATTAGATCCTATAAACCCCCTCCAAAATCCTAAAAACACCATGCATAAGGAGAAAAGAAATAGGATGTGACTAATTCTCTTTGTAAAAACGCTGCAAACTTGCTTTCTTAACCTATTTCAAAGGTTGCAAACCTAATTTCCTATTTTCAAGGCCTAAAACAAGCATGGATGGTAATCTCATCTCTTAAAACCTTTATTTTATGATTGAGATTATTTTTCATGACCATTTAACATTTTATAGACCTCCAAATCTTCATTTTCTTGGTTTATGGCTTGCAAACTACTTAAAAGACATTAGAATAGAACTTTCAAGATTTAAAGCAATTTTTTTTAATGTTCATTAGACTCCACCTAATGTATTAAACTTTGATTTATCCTTTAAAATTACCTAAAACTTCTTGATATGACCTGAAAATAGGCTTAAAACTCTATCTCTAGTTTACATGAATGTTCTTTGGAGCTTCATACCTATAGAACATGTTAATTTCATCATGAAAGCATTTAAAACCATGTTTCAGGTTTTTAAACCCTATATAAATGTCTTAGGAACCATGTTTGGATTTTGTAATCTTGGAAAAAATGGAAAAAATCATAAAAATAATGAAATTTGGTCTTTTATGATGAATAACTTGGAAAGATTGACAATGTCTATATTTAAAAACCTACAATCTTTTTATTAGACACTTTTAGATGCAAGAAACATGAAATAGTATGAGAAACCATGGTTTGAAGAGGTTTTTTTCCACATTATAAGAAATTAAGGAGTCAATAATGAGAGAATATATTATATAAATAATATTAAATATACATTTTGACCAAGATGTATAGATACACATGTTTTCAATAATTTAGGCATTATGAAACATTGACAAGAAATGTTGTCAACATTCAAGACACAACTAGAGATATCCATATATGGGGCCTCATGGTTAAATTTTTTAATTTAAACCATTTATAGGGTATTAAAAAACTTTAATACCAAGTTCTTAGCCTTTGGGTATTCCTATTTAGGATTTAGAACACCCATTTTAGCCTCAAGAAGGTCCTTTACTTTATGGTAAAATTGCATTTTTAAGGCAAACTTAGGACACACACCAAAATAAAATGATAAGTTTTCTACATGAAATTAAAGAAACATCATGTGTGTTTGGAATACCTATACTTTCACCCTATACCACTTGGATCTAAAAAAAGAGATAAATCCATGGCTGACGATTTCATGATCAATCCTATATTGCTACTTTTATGTAGTTAAGAGATATTGCCTTCAGTAGACATGTACACTTATTATATCTCTAGTTATAAATAAATAACTTAATACACATTTGTATATGAAAATTACATATGTTTCCACCACCACTACCTCTGAATCCATGCAAATATGCATTTTTGCATCAATAAACATTAACAAGAAGTGTTGTCAACATTCAAGTCATAACTGGAGATATGCGCATACCTTTGGGGCCTTGTGGATAAAAAATAGAATAAAAACCATGTTATCAATGACTAAGATACTATATAACCATGTTATTGGCCTCTGAGATACCTGATTAGGAAATGGAACACCTGTTTTAGCCTCAAGAAGGTCCTTCCCTCTATTGTAAAATTACACTTTTAAGGCAAACTTTAGGCATGTGTTAAATGAAAAATATAATTAATTTATATTAAATAAAATAACCATAAAATTAATGTTTAATCCATTTTATTTTACCTAAAATCACTTGGATTGAAAATAAGAGATGAATTTGTGGCTGATGATTCTGTGATCAGTCATAAAATGCTACTTTTATGTAGTTAAGAGATAGGTTCTCTGCATCCAATAAACATTTTCACTTTTAGGGCCTCCATTTTCAAATTTTTAATTTAAATCACATTGGGATATGAAAATTACATATGTTTCCAATACCACAACCTTTGAATCCATGCAGATACACATTTTTTCAACAATTCTGGTGTCAGTAAACATTGACATAAAGTATTATCAACATTCAAATTGTAGATGAAGATATCCACATTAAGGTCCTCATCAATGAAAAATGGAATTTAAAAAATATTTTTGGGTGATAAATAACTTATATAAAACTTTTTTGTCCTTTGAGTATGCTTGGTTAGGAGATGGAGCACCCATTTTGAGCTCAAGAAGGTCCTTCCCTATACAACAAAATTACAATTTTAAGGTAAAATTTAGACATGCCAAAATAAAAATTTAAGTAATATAAATTAACCAAAAGAATAATAAAATATTTATTTAATCCTTATAATTTCACCTTAGAGCATTAGATATAAAATAAGATACAAATTTGTAGTTGATAATTTCATGATTAGTCCTAAAATGCTACTTTTGTGTAGTTAAGAGGCATTTTCTTTGCCATTGATAGACATTTACACCTTTAGAACTTATGTTTATAAATATTAGACTTAAAACATGTCAATATATTAAAATTACATATGTTCACACCACCATGACCTATTAATACATGTATATACAATTTTTGGTAATAGTTTTGGTGTCAAGAAACATTGACAAGAAATGTTGTCAACATTCAAGTCATAACTAGAAATATCCATGTTTGGGGACTTGTGGATAAAAATTGGAATCACCACTATGATAGGGTTATATAATAACCTATATAACCATGTTATTATCCTTCAATTACACCTGGTTAGGAGATAGAGCACCCATTCTAGTCTTAATAAGATCCTTCCCTCTACAGTAAAATTGCACTTTTCTGGCAAACTTTGGACATGCATCCAATGAAACTTTAATTAATATAAATGAAAATAAATAAATATAACATGCATTTGGAATCCCTATAATTATAACTTAGATCACTTGGATTTAAAATAAGTGAAAATTTCATGGATGATGATTCTATGATTAGTCTTGATATGCTACTTTTATGAAGTTAAGAGATAAGTTCTTTGCCTCCATTAGAAATTTACACTTATAGGAATTTTATTTGAAAATAAATCATTTAAAATACATTAATATATAAAAATTACAAATTTTCCTACCACCATAACCTTTTAATCTACACATATACACATTTTTACAATAATTTTAGCATAAAAAAACATTGACAAAAAATGCTGTCAACATTTAAGTCGTAGCTAGATATCTTCACCTTTGGAGCCTCATAGCTAAAAAATGGAATCACTATCATGTAGAGGGTGATTAATATACTATATGAATATATTATTTTCCTCTAAGTATGCATAGTTAGGATACATAGAACCTATTCTAGCCTCAAAAAGGTCCTTCCCTCTATTGTAAAATTATAATTTTTAAGTCAAAAGTTATACACATGTCAAATAAAAACAATAAGTCCTCTACATGAACCAAAAGAACCATCACATACATGTGGAAGCCTTATAGTTTCACCATGGATAAATTGGATCAAAAATAAGATATGAATCCATGGCTAATGATTGTATGCTATGTCCTAAAATGTTACTTTTATGTAATTAAGAGAGAGGTTCTTTGCTTCCAGTAATCATTTCCACTTTAGGGACCTCTATTTGAAAATATGTCACTTATAACACACTAGGATATGAAAATTGCATATGTTCCCACCACCACGACCTATGAATCCATACTAATACACATGTTTCAATAATTTTAGTATCAGGAAACATTGACAAAAAATGTTGTCAACATTCAAGCCACATATGGAGATCTCTACCTATGAGGCCTTGTGATTGAAAATTGACATCGCCACCACATAGGGAGTTAAAAATAACCTCTAAGGCCATGTTATTGGCCTCTAATAATGGTCAGTTAAGAGATAGATCATTTGTTTTAGCCTTAAGAAGGTCCTTTCCTATACGGTAAAACCATTAGTTATCTAGATGAACCAAAAGATTCTCTTATTTTCAAGTGAAATTATATACTAACAATGCCAACCATGTGAATATGGAAGATAATTTGGCACAACTAACCTAAAAAAATATGTTAGTATGTAATTAAACTAAAATTTATATGTAATACCTAAAAAATCAATAAAATTTGATAAAATTAAACATATTTACATTTGAAAACTCAACATACCTTGGGATTTCAATCCAAGGAACCACTAGGATTGGCTATAATCTTGATAGTATAAATAATTTCTTCATGGTAAAACTCACAAACCTTCCATAGAGTCTTGTTTAATGGCCTCCATCAATATTTATGCAATTTAACATTTGTTATGATAATTAAATTTGAATAATGGAGTATCTTCCTATCTATTTCATAGTCCTCAAACAACCATACATTTAAATTTTTGATAGGATATCATCGAAGCAAAGTTTTAGTAACTACCATAAATCTAAGGGATAGTAAATGTTTTCTCCATATATGACCACTAAAGTCAATTATTATTCCTCTACACACTGACATAAGTAGTAGTATGTCCCCTCCTCATTATCATTATCTATAATAGCTACATAAACATGCCATACATTGTTAAAAAAAACATGATTTAATAATTATCTATCAATATATATACCAAATTTAGTACATAACACATGATTTAAATTTAATTTCATATATACTTTAAATGTAAAAATTCATGTCCTACCTAGTTGCACTAGATCATATACATGGTCAAAGATATGTGATGATATCATATCTATAAGTTATAATGCTAGTGGAAATCGATATGTGTCAATTAGACTTATAGGTCTATAGATCCATTCATACACACACTAATTTGACTCATACTGATTCTAAATAAATATCATGCATGTAAAATAAAATCATGCCATCTTCCTCATCTGAATTATCCAATAACTTGCATTTGAGATAAAAAATGAGTGGAGATCACTTGATAATATTAATATCATATAATTCTCATAGATTGCCAATTTTTATTCATCACTCAACCAAAAATATTTACAAACACTAGAGTTTTCTTGAGCACCATGGGCCATTTTGGTATTGCACCAATTAACTATATTATTTGCATCTATAAAATCAAAAACATCTCCAAACTTCAACTCCTCTCTTGTAAGAACTCTTTTGACACCTAATCTTGCACTGTTATGTTCCTCTTTTCCATGGACTACTTTAGTGAAAATCTAAATGTGTTATATGCTAGTGATCACATGTATCTTGCTCATCTAGTAGAATATTCATGCATTCTTAAATTATGATGTGTAGTTATTTGAACAAATATAATGTTGATTGAAATTAATATTCATTTCACTCAACTTGCCATAAAACATCTAAAAATAACCTTACACATTAATTTTAAAATGTGTTCATTGATCACTAAAATAGAAGTGGTATTCCCTTAATATTTTAGAATCATACTCTACACTTTTAGGTGCATGTATGAACACTATATGCATGAAAATGAATACATGTACTAAGTTATATTAATATGAATAAACTTTCATTTGTGGTTTCAATGTGTAATTATCTAAAAAATTAACTAATAAAAAAATAATACAAAGTGGGAATGCATCATTTCTTAACTTGAATTGTTCATCTAGCCATTGATCTATGTGTGTGTGCCTTGCATAATCATAAACAATTTCCTCCCTAAATTTTAGCATAAATTTGAAAAATATATTTATTATGTATCAATATCACACCTTTTAGATTCATTTCCATATTTTAATTTATGTCACAGATTTATATTTATTAAAAACAACTCATTATTTTCCAATTTTATATGTACACTCCTCATGGGTATAATTTTTCAATGTTTGCAATCCACCACAAAAGCTAGAAATTCCATCCAAACATGTTTTGTTATAAAAAAATTGTTCATTTGGTCTTTCCAAAAAAAATAGTTGGAATAAATTACTTTGCTAATTTTGGTGTAGATTCCATTCCACACTCCTATAAAATGTTGTTAGTGTGAAAAGTACAATGAACATGATAAAACACATCATAACACATAGAAAATTCAATATATTGCCTACAAGTGGTGTGTGTGAGAGTCATTTTCACATAAAAGGGTTTCACCATTTAAAAATATATTTGACTAATAGAAATTTTTGGATATTTTTGAAAAAAATTAGAGTACAATTTTATTTGATTCATATCCAAAAAATTCCTTAGATGTGGTTCATGGTTATGAGAATCAACTCTTATTTTAACCACATCTCTTATATTAGGTGATACCCTTATGTTATATTTTAAAATTATGCAAGTAAATATTTTAGGGTGTTGAGACCAACATACCCCCCATTTTTATACTTTTATTAAAAGGGGATCCTTGTGAATGTTTCAAAACATATGTGTTCTAGATTGAATGTGAAAGGATTATTCCCTCTTGAATTTTAAATACAATTCAATTAAAAAAGACATGAGCCTTGGTGTATCTGGTCGTGATTATGTTTTAAGGACTAATGTTGCTAATGATTATCTTTAAGGTGATTAGTTGTAGGTTCCATGGAGAAAGATAGGGTTCCTAAATAGTAAACCCTAGGGTATTGAATTCAAACATTCACAAGAAAAATTTAGTAAGAAATTTTATTTCCTTTTGGTTAAAAAACCCTAAGTCTAAATTTGTATTAAGCTTCAATTATGTTTTTAAACATGACTAAATGTTAATATAAAATCAGTACTTGGACCTTTTTTCCCTTTTAAAACCTAAGATCCCTTTTAGATTAAATAAGTATTATTAAGGTTTAAGTGTATTTGTGTTTGTAAGCATGAAAAATGTTTCAAGGTCTAAACCTTAGGATAAACCTTTATACATATCGGGCCTTAACTTAAAGCTTGTGTACTTTTATAGATCCAACACTTCTCACTTAATCAAAGATTTTGATCCAAAGGTGTGAACTAAAGCCGACATTGAAATGGAAACCAATCACTACCAAGCACTCAAATTATGATCTGGTGGTCCTCACTGTCACAGAAGATTTAATCTGATGGTGTGCATCAACCCCAAAGCCTCAAGAACTCTATAAATTTCAACACATGGCACCCAATCATTAGACCAAGGTAATTCCATTATCTTAAATTTGATAAGTTTTCTCCCATCATTTAATGTCTATGAGGACATATTTAAAATTATTGAACCCATCAAATTTAACCTTAAAAGCCTGATGCATGGCACTCAATCATTGGATTAAAGTAATTCCATTGTCTTAAATTTGACAAGTTTGCTCTCATCATTTGATGTTTTCAAGGACATATTTGAAATTACCAAACCCATCAAATTTAACCTAGATAACTTTTCAAATCCTAAGCAAAGGGGGCATATCTAAATACCCTTTCAAGGAATTTCTAGCATTTTTATGTAGAATAACTTAGCATAAAAGGTCTTAACCTAAGTTATTTTATGTTTCTTAACATTAAATGACTTTAGGAACATCATTTTATTTCTAATTTATATATTCATAGAAATTATTAAAAGGTGTGCATCTTGTAGGATCTAATGATGATCACCCACTCACTAGATTTGATTTAACAGTGCATTGAGCCTGAAGACTTTAAAAGGCTTTACAAGCTCAACACATGGTATAACCATGTCTATGGTAAATAACAAAGGAATATAGATCCCCATGAGGAGGAAACATGGTGGATTTCCATTAAAAGGATGAAAATTTGATGGGACCCATTAATAAAGAGTCTTAATTAAATGACTTGGACCTTGTAAAAATCAATGGTGATCGCTCATTGGCTGGATTTGATCTAATGGTGTAATGAGCCTGAGGAATTTTCAAAGGTCTCATGAATTTGACACATGGTATAACCAATGAAATTAAGGATCAAAGTACCAATGAAATGTAAGGACATGGATTCATATTTTTAGATAAAAATAAAGAAGGCTTTTGAAGGCTAACAACTAGTCTCCAACTAGCATTTATGAATTTTGTCATGAAAGGCATGGAGCCACACCACATAGGCTCCACATAAGCATGAAAGACAAAAATAAAATATATCCTAAGCTCAACAATGTAGAGGGCATGAGAATAAGGTCCCATCAAATATAAGGAACATATAAGATTAAGAGCTAGATATTTCCACCATTAAAGCTTATAAACCCTAAACCCTCTATAAAGAAGACCCAAGTCAACTCAATTGATCATAAATTAATCAAAATAGTCTAATTAAATCTTGAAGAAAGTGACCTAGTGAAACCCTTAGTGACCTTACAATTATAATTTAGTGTCATCAATGGTGGTAGCCAGGCAACAAATGAAAATAAAAGTATAGCTTTATTTGACTTCAGATAGGGAAGGAAAGATCTTTAAGGACATAGAGTTGGACTTGACATCCTTGAATGTACATGGAATTAGGAATTGGTCTAAGTTATTCTTCCTTGTGGAGGAATTGTAACCAATTTCCTAGGAAGAAAAGAGGAATGTTGTTATGCATTAGAGATACAATAACCTAGTCTCAATCTAGCAAGCAAGCCTTCACCATGCTACAACCAAACTAGAGGTAATGTATTGTATCAACTTCCTTTCTCCAATTTTTATTGATTGCATAATATATGGGGAATGGATATTTCAAGAGAGAATCACTAATAAGGTTACATGCATTACCCCTATGGCCTTTGAAAATTATTATAAGCTCCCCTTGCCTCATGTTTATCTCCCATCCTTGAGAGAGTGGACAAGCACCCAGAACCTAGATTCAGTCCTCACACCTTAGTTAATCCAATGCTCCCATGTTTTTAGGTCACCAGATGGTGGTATTCCTATTTTTTAATTTAGGGATGGAATTAAGATAGCTATGACCTTACTATATAGATCCTTTGGTTCCCATTCCACTACTTATGTGAGTAAGGTCTGGGTATCTACTACATGTTGGAGAAAAAATTAACCCTTCCTATTGGATAACTAATAAGATTTTTCTTGGCCAAATAATTCATAGCCATCAAGAGAAGGATCTCTAATCAATTCTTTATGATGTCTTATCTCTTGGATTTACTTTTGGCCTATGTAGATTTCCCTGGCATCCAAAATTGGTCCCCTGATGGTAAGACCACTATATATCACCACTACTCTAAATTAAACATATTAAAATATAGGAGCCACATGAAATTTATCTATGAGGTAATCACCAGTGTCCCTATGCCAATACTCTACCCTCTAATCAAAAGACAAGTGGAAACCATGGGGGATGTATGGTTTTATTTAGATTGCACTATAATAAGGATAGAATGAATAATAATTCAACCATATAGATTGCCCATTCATGTCCCTCATAAGATTTTAGAGTAAGATATTGATTATCAAATCATCTAAGGAGTGTATGGAATGTGAAATAAAAATAATAAGGATTAGGTTTACCCCTTTCCACTGGACATTAGCAAGATTGTGATCATAGATTAGAAGTAGCTAGAAATTATGGTGATTCATAATAATTATTTTTATTTAAAACTAGATGACCTTAATATGTGGGACCCAAATGACAAAGTGGCCAACCACATATGAGATAAAAAGGTCCCAAATATTGAGTGAAAACATCAACCAGGTATGGGAGATGGTATTTACATAAAGGCAGATAACTTTGAAGAAGTCCTATCCAAGGTTAAGGGATACAACACTAAATTAGAGCATAGGATAGTTAGAGATAATAATTCCTTAGGAGAGATATGAAAAATTCATCCCTTTCATTATAACTTTTTACCAAGACCATTTGGGACTACTCATTAGGAGCCACCTATTGGAGGACAATCTTTTGAGCCTTAATGAGTAGAATTGACAAAGTCACCCCAAGTCAGGTAACCTAAAGATATAAAAGGAAAGGATAAAGTTGTGATTAAGGAGATTATGATAAAGCATAGACTTGGTGAAGGTCCTTAACCCCAATCATCCTTGTAGAGGCCTTATTGCCTAGTGGAAGTCATTAGCATGATTGCTCTAGAGGTAGGAGAAATAGTGGAGAGTGCCCTTATTGACATTATAGTTGCTTATGGATATGATAGGTAAGAGGATACCTATGATATAACAATAAAAAATTTGATCCCATTGAATGGAGGAAAAATACAAACATAATTGGTTTTGATGCCCCTAACACCTAAAATGAAGCCTAGGTTAACCTTCACTCACCCTACTAGTGAAGTTAACCTCTTTAGTGATGAGAATCCTAATTATAGACTAGCCATTCTCAACTAGTTTGTTGATGGGAATTTTAAAATAAAAAAAACCCCATCTCTTTTTCCATCATTGGCTTTAACTCAAGTTGACATATATGATCAAGGCAATATCAAGCCATGGAGCCAAGACATTGTGAACAAAAAATAAGAGAGAAGGATCCAAATCCTTCATAACAAGAAGAGCCAAAGAATTAAAACACTAGGGGCCTTTGGGAGCTCAAATGTAGAAGATTATGAGTACTTACAATTAAGGGATTCTTACTCAAAGGTCCACTTAAATCTAGACACATCAGGTCTTGAGAGAGTAGTGACAAAGAAGGCTACTATTGGCATCAAGGAGTTTAGATTTCAAAAGGTGAAAGCATTTGTGGGCTTAACTCCTGTTTAAGGGTAGGTAGGAGGAGAACATCCTATCTTTCATTAGGATGTAGCTATTTTAGTAATGACACAATCAATAACGACCTTGGCTAGAATCCAAGGAATGAAGTAGAGGATCCTCAACTTGGAAAAGGATAAGTAGGATTTAGAGGCTTGGGTTCTATTTTTAATTCTTGAGGACATATTAAAAATGATGAATAAATATTTTCTAGACACATTTGAGAATTTAAAGAACATAAACCTTATATTAAGATCTTTAAACCATCAAACTGAGATGGCACAAGCCTTAATCACCCAATGGAAGAATTATCAAGCTTAGATGATAGAACTCATCAAGGTGCATATGACAGAGCAAGCCCTAGACTTCAAGATAATCAATCTTAGGAATTTAGATATCCTCATGGTGGTTTAGATGGATAAGTAAGAATATTTGATCACCTGGTGTATAAATATCAACAACTTCATCAAGGAAGACAAGGACCTTGTAACGAGAATGGAAAAACTTTTAGGGAGTCTATTGGACAACCCTTCTCAAACCATTGTTATGGACCTGATCAGTAATGAAGAATTCAAGTAGAGAGTTGGTGTCAACATATAGGGCATTAAGGAAAATCAAGGCCATTCTACCAAGTATAATCAAAATATCCTTGACATCATTATAATTATAGGAAAGTAGATTGCAAAAGCATAATGTATCAAGGAATTCATAGCTAAGGCTGATAGTGAATTTGACAAGTTAATAAGTCAAGTTGGCATGAAAGTCTTTCACATTATGTCTTTGTATTAAGGACAACTATCCTTATCCCAAATGTGGATATTTTGAGAAAGTTAACTGGTAAACTACATATGTTTCCTATAAATAGGCAATGAGTACCATTTTTTTAAAAAGGGAGAGATTTTGAGCAATTGTATACCAAGAACATTTAATATAACTAAGGAATTTTGAAAAGATTATCTTGATAGTTTGTTAAATATCCATGATGTCTCTCAATTGCATATGGTCATGTTGAATTTGAATGATTCTCCTTGTTTTGAGTCACATTCTCTATCATAGGGATGTTAATTTTTGCTAATTCTAGATTAACTATAAAGATCTCAAGTATACTTCATTTTATTTTCTCTACATTTACATGTGCTTAGGCTATTCAAACCATAATAGAAAATGTTTCAATTAAACTTGGTTCTTACATATGATTTAAACATTTCCTTTATATTTTGCTTGATCTATGATGTAATATGAGTTCATGCTATTTTATATCATAAATCGGTTCATGTGTGCTCAAAGCAATTAGATTTTTGTCATAATATTTGAGATGAGAATTTACAATCATTTTTCCTTTCTACCTTAATCTTCTCTTTTATTATTTATTTTATAAAGACTCACTTTATTTTAAATATCACTATTAATAATCATTTATATTAATCTATAAATAATCAAATTCACAAAGATCCAAAGATTTAGACCCTAGTGGCTCGCAACCACTAAACTAAACAAATATTGTGGCTAGTTCCCATACTCTACTTCTATTCCACCATAGACATCACAAAATTGTCACAAATCATAACTCATGAATTGTATTTTTCAAATCCTAAAGTTATAAGTGTTCATCAACACTAAAGAGCACCTATGGTACATTTTAAAGCATCAATATGAAGCTCCATTGGTGCTAGAAGGAGGGCCACAAATTTTTAAAGATTTTTACTAGTTTTAGTGTATTTGGTCAAAGATCACTCTATATTTGACATGATTGTGTTTATTTTTATCATAAATAGTGTAAATATTGGTGACCTTCATGGTTTTATACTAGTCTTTGGGTTTACTCAAACAAAGATTGATATTCTCTAAATACATTTGCTTAATTCTAGTAAATACAACTTCTAGTGCTAAGAATTCATTAGTATTTGAAGTTAAGGTGGCTTTTTCTAGTTAAAATTGATAATTATTTGTCAATGGGAAGTTTATTTCAGGCATAATTTGTAAAGAGCAGTCATTTTTGCATGATTTAACACATCTTTGAGCTTGTTCAATCAAAGATTAATATCCTTTATCCTTTTATGAGCAAATCCTTGCAAAATAAGATATACAAGTTGATTATTAATTATCTATGAAGATATAACTTGACTCATCATATTTTTAAATAGGATATTTAATATTCAAGCTATAATTTCCAAGGATTAGGACCAGATCACATTCAGAGACTAGAGAACCCTTTCATGAACTAGAAGCTCATAGAAAAACTAGGAAAGATAGAGGAAGGTGTAGGAATTCTAAATATCTACCATCTTCACCCTTGCAAAGGATTCTTGTGTTCAATATTCATCCAAATATGGCATGGATTAGAATTTACCCTATTAATATATCAGGTGTGGTTCATGACTTAGCATGTAATCTTGAAAAATACTTGCCAATATTTAGTCCAACTAGTATTGCCTAATAATTATATTATCTCATAGAATAACTTTGACACTATATTTATTGATCAATTTAGAAAGATCATAATCCCCTGTGTCATCTATCATCAATTCACAACTATTAAGAGAGATACAATTAAACTTATTAGGTCCTTTAATGTTAGGTTAAAAAAGATGTTTAGTCAGACCATGGATCCATATAGACCTAATGAAGCTTTAGCTCTAGAGGTTTACAAAGATGTTGTTGACCCCATGACTTCTATATTTATTAAAAGAGCTATCCCAAATATCATCACATTGGCTCAATATTATTCTGAAGCAATGGTTATTAATGACCAAATGTATCCTTAAGGATAGATGGCTTATTTTGTCCCAATTGTTAATCCTCAAATGCATGCATTAAACCTTTTCCAAAATAATAACCAAAAAAATCCAACATTAAACTAATTCCATACTTTTAATGTTCTATCTACTAGCCATATTTCCCCTAATCAAAACTTAGGTTTCTTGAGCCATCAAGCTACCAATGGATCTCATATCAATGACTAGAAGGCTTTAGTGCCTATCAATGGCATTAAAAATAGCCAGGGTCAAAATTTTGAGACTCTAGAGAATGAAAATGAATCTATATTAAAAATGTAAAATCTTAGCATAGACTTCTTTTAATTTCAAAAGTAAGTTGGTAATGCTAATCATAACTCTAGAAGGAACTTCACTTTCCAAAAGTTTAACATGCCTAGAAATAGATTTTAGAATGATAGTTTCTACAATAATAAAGCTAATGATCCTTCCTTTAGAAAAAGGACTGTGGATATCAATCTCACCAATATTTCCTTACTAGACTATTGTAGGGTGCATGCTACATCGAAGAATGGTGAGATTTAATGCATTCAATTTTTCAAAGCCTTCGAATATTTCCAAGAAGAACTTAACACATTTGAAGTGGTTTCAAACAAAGATGTTGCTATAGGTCTTTTTGAGTCTAAACCATCTCACCAAGTGCATATGGTAGAAAATTTTCAATTCCCTTTTCAAGAAGATAATGAGCCTGAGAATATCCTTAAAAAGATTCAAGCATTCCAGTAGTTTTTAAATACACATCCTCTAAGAAATAGGGAACACAAGTAGCCATTGACCACTTATACTCCACCTAACAACTATGGGACCTGTCTAAACATTGTATCAAAGAATAATCCTGAACCTCTCAAAGGAATATATTCCAAACCTACTATTGATCCTTCAAACAAGACTGGTTACAATATTGTGCAAGATATGAAAAATAATAAAGCCAACATCACTCTGCATGATTTAACTTAGTTCATAGAATAAAGAGATTTACTCTTAGAATTCTTATCCAAGAAGCCTGGCAAGCCCCCTAAGATTGATAGTGCAAATGTAAATATTCAAGAAAGTAAAGTAGAGTCTCCCCCTTTTTTGCCTATAATTAGGATATTTGTGAAGAATCTCCATGATTATCTTTTAGATTGTAGAACCTTAACCAACATCATACCTGATGTGATATGTGAACAACTTGGGTTAACACCAATCAAGTTTGATAGGATGGTTACTCAATTGGATAAATCTAGAGTCAATGTCACTGGGGAACTATTAAATATACATATGTAATTGGCTAGTAAAACAAGGGTTCAATAATTCATTAACATACAATTGGTAGATATTCCTAATGCTTATGGATTGCTCTTGAGTAGATAATGGATCAATAAATATAGTGTCAATAAATAAATGACACAAGGGATTATGATCTTTCCAAATTGAGTAGAAAGGTGTGCCAAATTGATGATCAATAGATGACACAATTATTTCCAAATAAGAGTAGAAAGGGAACCTAGAATGAAACACATGATAACATAATATAATGTTGTCAATGAAAGGGTAAACTTCCTATATTCTAATCTAGGTGTTTTCACTTTAGAAACTACAAAAGAATTTGGTTCCAAGAGCTCTCCTTTAATGCTTGGCCTATGGAAATTATATGTTGATGGTGCCAAATGTAAATTAGGATCAAGGGCTAGTATTGTATTGATAGACCCTATAGAAAAACAATATCATGCATCTTATAGGTTGAAATTCCCCTGTACTAATAATTTGGTTGAGTATGAGGATCTCATCCTAGGATTATAGCTTTTCATCAAGCACAAGGTCAAGGAACTCCTTATTTATGGAGATTCTAAACTTATGGCTAACCAAGTAAGGAGTAATTACCAGTGCAAGCTATCTTACCTTAAGAGGTACAAATTTAGAATTTAGGACTTGATGGAATCTTTTGATGTCTTCAATATCTTGTCTATCCCTAGGGAATAAAACAAAGTGGTTGATGAGCTTGCCTCTTCTATAACTAACCTCATGCCGAATCATGATTTTCATAATGTCAATATTGAGCTTGTACTATGTCCCTCTATCCTTGAAAATATAAATCACTTCCAAGTTTTTAATGATGATCAAAAAATTATGGATTTCTTGAGTAATTATGGAGCTTTTTAAAGCCCACATTATTGATGAGGCTAATGAAACTTTTATTGAGAAGGAAATTAATGGTAAAATCATCCAACTAAGTGACAATAAGATACCTAAGGTTATGATCTCATTGGAAAGACTATTTGATCTTGACAAGATTTCTTAAGCACCTAAACAACCTAAGGTAACTGGTAAATATTATCATGCAATGAACCTTGGCTCACATGATCAAACCCAAATTGTGAATATAGGGAAGGCTTTCACTAAAATGGAAAATAAAAAAGCTAGATAGTTGCTTACAAAATACAAGGATGTAATTACTTGGTCGTATGAAGATCTAAAAATATTTGAACCAAGGGTTATTACTCATACTATACCTCTCCAAGAGGGTTGAAAACCCTTTAGAAAGAAACAAAGACCAGTTAACCCTATTTTAGAACCCATGATATTTAAGAATGTAAAAAAACTACTAGATGCAAGTATCATGTTTCCTATTAGGCATTATACTTGGGTTGTAAATTTGGACCCAGTCAAAAAAAAGAATGGAGAAATAAGATTATGCATAGATTTTATAAATATGAATAGAGTCTTTGAAAAGGACAACTACCCCTTACCTTCTCTAGACCAAGTTATCAAAGCTATTTTAGGATATTCCATGTTATCCTGTTTGGATGGATTTTCTAGATATAACCAATTGCTTATTACTCTAGAAGATAGGATGAAAACAAATTTTACTACTAAATGGGGAACATATGCTTATAAGAGAATGAATTTTGGATTAATTAATGTAGAGGAAAATTTTAAGAGGGCCATGGACCATGCTTTCCAAGGTATAGTGGGAAAATGCATCATAATATATATGGATGATCTCATAGTATTCTTTAATAATAGAGAAGAACATTTTGTGCATCTGAGACAATTATTTTACAGATGTAAGAAGTATGGTGTATCTCTTAACCACAAGAAAAGCATATTTTATGTCACTAAAGTAAAATTTCTTGGGCATGTCATTAGAAAAGATGGGATCTCCATAGATCCTTATAGAGTGGAGGCCATTTCTAAAATTGGGCAGCCCAATAGTTGAAAATAACTAGTCATTCTTTGGCAAGATTAACTTTGTGAGGAAGTTTATTTAAGGCTTTGCTGAGATTGTCAAAACTTTAAATGATATACTTAAGAAAGATGCTAAAATTTCTTGGAATTAGGAATCCAATAAATCATTTGTTAACATTAAAAGAGTAATTAATCAAGCCCTAGTCTTGATAAGTCCTAAGTTTTCAAAGGATTTTTTCTTATATTCATTTGCTTCTGACCATACCATGGCTACTATCTTAACTCAAAAGGTTGATGGGAATGACCACCCTATAGAATTAATGATAAATAACTTCAAAAATGTAGAGGTGAACTATTCCATCATTGATAAGCAAGCATATGCCTTGGTAAAGGTAGTAAAAAATTTTAGACATTACCTCCTAGAAATAAGGTGCATGCCATTTACCTGAGCCAGCCACAAAGCTTATGCTGAGTTAGAGTGATATTGGGCAAAGAAGAGGCAAGTGCATGGCAGTCCTAAAAGAGTATGATATAGAGATGAAAAATTCCAAATTAGTGAAATTTCAAGACTTATTTTAGATGA
This sequence comes from Torreya grandis, assembly GCA_037957365.1. Classification (NCBI taxonomy): domain Eukaryota; kingdom Viridiplantae; phylum Streptophyta; class Pinopsida; order Cupressales; family Taxaceae; genus Torreya; species Torreya grandis. The sequence continues at coordinate 2,765,490 of JARHVA010000423.1, read as the reverse complement.
TTGCTAATATTGACCCTAAGCTCCATGTCATGCAAGTGGATCAATAGAACTTCCAACCCAATGAATGGTGTGACTATTTAATGCATCTTCTTATCAAAGGAAGTTATCCCCTAATAATCACCAGAGAATAGAAGAGATATTTAAGGCTCAAATAATCACATTACCTAATCAAAGATGTATTCCTTTATAGGAAAATATTTTAAGGGATCTACTTAAGATGTGTGTCAAAAGAAGAGGCCTCTCAAATCATGTCTACTTTCCATGAAAATTTGTGAAGTGGGCATCCTTTAGGGAGAAACAACACCTAAAAGATTCTCAAGGCTAAGTATTATTTTCCTACCCTTTTTGAATATGCACACAAACATGTAAGGGAGTGTCATTCATGCTAGATCTTCAACACAAAAGAGCCAAAGACAACCATACCTTTAGAACCTATGATGGTGGACAAGCCTTTTGCACAATGGGGATTATAATTTTTAGGAGTTATCAACCCCAATTATTTTTTAAGGTCACAAATATGTCCTAATTTATACACTCTATTTCACTAGGTGGATTGAGGCAGTAGACACTAAGCAATGCAGAATAGAAGAGGTGATTAATTTCTTAGAGGAAAATATTTGCACTAGATTTATAACCCTAGTTTCCTTAATTTGTGATAATGGATATACCTTCATATCCATTTAAATGATGGAATGGGATTATGACTAGGGCATTGCACTCAAGATTTCCTCCAATAAATATCCTCAAGGAAATGGTGTTTCTGAATCCACAAATAAAAACTTGATGAAAGCCACTAAAAAGTCTATTGAAGATAAACCCAAAACATGGCATAAACTCCTTAAGTTTCCATTATGGGAATATAGAATTAGGATCAAATAAGGCCTTAAGGATTCACAATTTTTATTACTATATGGTCAAGAGCCTATCTTTCCCATCACCTTGAAGTTTCCTATGTTCACATTCATGCAAGAATACATGGAGGACAACCAAGAACTTGTTAATTCTGGTCTATTATACATCATTCAAATGGAAGATGCTAGGAAAAAGGCATTTGTAGACTTTAGTAGGCACCAATCGACCATGAAAACATAGTTTGATAAAAGGTCCAAAGTGAAGGTGTTTAGGTAGGGAGACCTAGTCCTTCTTTGGGACAAGGCATCAAAGCCTAAAGGCAAACATGGCAAGTTCACCCCCTTATGGATTGGCCCATATTAAATTGTAGAAATATTAGGCAATAACACTTTCAGGTTCAAGGATCTTTAAGGAGAAGAGTTTACTTTGCCAACCAATGGGCAATACCTAAATCATTACTTTGTTGCTACCCCACTAGGGGTCTTCATGGAATAAATCTATAGGATTGTTAAGGTTACATTAGGTAGGCTAGTTAGTTTCCTTTCTTACTAGGCTTGTATATATATATGTTTGCTTATGCTTGTCTGCTTTTGTTGTTTGTTTGTTTATGTCTCATATTTTTTACTTGGTCGTGTGCCTTGGTTATAGTAAAGTAATATAGATTATGTTTGTTTAGAATTTCTTAAAAAGAGAGTATGAATCTTACAAAAGTTAACATGAGGTGGAAATAAAGCATCATGATGTAACCAGAGGCACTGATACAAATAGGTATAAGAGCTAAATGTCCCACAAAGATTCAAACCTTATTTTAAATCAAAGCTTGGTTTTAAGAAGAGTCATATGTGTATAATGTGAATTTAGTTTGTTAATTCACATTCATACTTAGAATTAAAACACATCCTTGTATAGGATTAAAGTTTCAACTAAAGGATGGTATCCTAAGGCTAGGGTATTCGATCAAATCCTTAAACTTAGCTATCTTGGCTCCCAAAATTTAAAAAAAAAGAAAGACTTAATGCTAAATCAAAAGATGTAAAGTCAAATTTGATTTAGGTAATCTACATCAGGGCTATGGACACCTAGCTGATAGTGGAGCAAGGCCATGAGTGGAGCCAAACGTATCTCTATCAGGGCTATAGATGTCTGGCTGGTAACATAGCAATACTCAAGCCTCCCCTAAATTAAGATCAATTATTCCTAAGTTAATATTTAAATATTCTCAAATTCAAATGCAATGGACAAAAGGATATCAAACTAAACATTATTTCTTGAAGTCTCATGACAAACAGTAAGTGGAATCAAAGCACACATTGCATATTTTTGTTTTAATATCCAAGTTTAAATTTTACACATAAGAATCTTATTTTAATCAAAAATAGATTCAAGAGATGGTATATGTCAAAATGGGATTAAAAACTTATGTAAAGGTCTAAACCAGAGCGCTAGGTTCTAACATATTGCTATATTTCCCCTATGAGTCACCATTTGTTGAGACCAACATACCCCCCATTTTTTTGCTTTTATTAAAAGGGAACACTTGTGAATGTTTCAAAACATATTTGGTTTAGATTGAATGTGAATGGATTGTTCTCTCTTAAATTTTAAAGGAAATTCAATTAAAAAAGACATGAGCCTCAGTGTATGTAGTTGTGATTATGTTTCCTAAACTAATGTTGCTAATGATTATCTTTAAGGTGATTAGTTACAAGTTCCATGGAGAAAGCTAGGGTTCTTAATCAATAAACCTTAGGGGTTTGAATTCAAATGTTCATGAGAAAAATTTAGCAGGAAATTTTATTTCCTTTCAGTTAAAAAATCCTAAGTCTAACTTTATATTAAGCTTCAATTATGTGTTTCAACATGACTAAATGTTAGTATAAAATCAAGACTTGGACATTTTTTCCCCATTAAAACTTGAGAATCCTTTTGGATTAAATAAGTCTTATTAAGGTTTAAGTGTATTTGTGTTTGCAAGCACGAATAACTTTTAAAGGTTTAAACCTTAGGCTAAACCTTTATACATATCAGGCCTTAACTTGAAGCTCATGAACTTTTGAAGATCTGATGCTTCTTGCTCAATCAGATATTTTTAATCCAATAGTGTGAACCAAAGCTGGCATTAAAAGGGAAACTAATCACTATCAAGCACTTGAATTATGATCTAGTGGTCCTTACTACCTCAAAATATTTAATCTGATGGTGCACATCAACCCCAAAGACTTAGGAGCTCCCAAAAGCTTGATGTGTGATACTCGATAATTAGACCAAAGCAATTATATTGTCTTAAATTTGACAAGTTTGATCCCATTATTTGATGTCTATGAGGATGTATTTGATATTACTAAACATTTTAAATATGAACTTGAAATCTTGATGTGTGGCACTCAATCATTGGATTGAAGGAACTCCATTGTCTTAAATTTGACAAGTTTGCTCCCATCATTTGACATCTATGAGGATGTATTTGATGTTATTGAACCCACCAAATTTAACCTGGATAACTTTTCAAAGCCTAAGTAAAGGGGGAATTTTTAAAGACCCTTTCAAGGAATTTATAACATATTAACATAGAATAACATAGCATAAATGTTCTTTAACCTATGTTATTTTGTGTTTCTTAACATAAAAGGAATTTAGGAACATCATTTTAAGTCTAATTTATATAGTCATGAAACTAATTAAGAGGTGTGCATCTTACAAGATCCAATAATGATCACTTACTTGCTAGATTTGATCTAATGGTGCGTCAAGCTTGAAGCCTTTTCAAAAGGGTTCATGAGCTTGAAACTTGGCATAATCATGGCCATGATAACTCATAAAGGAACATAGATCCCTACAATGAGGATGCATGGTGGCTTTCCATTTGAAGGATGAAAATTTGATGTGACCCATTTAATAAAGGTGATCAATTAAATGACTTATACCTTGTAAAAATCAATGGTGATCACTCATTCATTAGATTTGATCTAATGGTATGATGAGCCTAAGGAATTTTTAAAGGCCTCGTGAGCTTGACATATGGCATAAATAATGAACTTAAGGATCAAAGGACCAATGAAATGTAAGGACCTAGATTTAGATTTTTAGAGTGAAATAAATAAGGCTTTTGAAGGCCAATGGCTAGCCTCCAGCTAGCATTTATGAATCTTGTCATGAAACACATGGATCCATTACACATAGGCTCCATATAAGCATAGAAGATCAAAATCAAAGATATCCTAAGCTTAAAAATGTAGAGGGCATGATAATAATATCCCATCAAATCTAAGGTAGATATAATATTAAGAGCTAGATATTTCCACCATTAAAGCTCAAAATACTTAAGCCCTTTATAAAAAAGACTCAAGATGGCTCAATTGATCACAAAGTAATAAAAATAGTGAAACTAAATCTTCAAACAAGTGCCCTAGTGAAACCCTTAGGGAAATCACAAGTATAATTTAGTGTCATATATGGGGGTAGGTAGGCAATAGATGAAAATGGAAGTACATCTTTATTTGACTTTAAATAGTGAAGGAAAGATCTTTAAGGACACAGAGTTAGATCTATAGCCTTGAATGTACATGAAATTAGGAATTGGTTCAAGTTATTCTTCTTTATGGAAGAATTTTAACCAATTTCATAGGAGGGAAAAAGGAATAACATTATGCACCAGGGATACAATGACCTAGTCTCAATTTAGCTGGCAAGCCTTCAACATGCTGCAGCCAAACTAGAGGTAATGCATTGTATTAACTTCTTTGCTCACATTTTTATTGATTGAATAATATATGGGGAATGGATCATTCAAGAGGGAAGTAATAATAAATTTACATGCATTACCCCTATGTCCTTAAAAACTTATTATAAGCTCCCCTTGCCTAATGTTGATCTCGCATCCTTGAGAGAGAGGACAAACACCCAAAACCTAGATTGAGTCCTCACACCTTGGTTAATTCAAGGCTCCCATGTTTTTAGGTCCCCCAATGGTGGGATTACTATTTTAAAATTTAGATATGGCATTAGGATAGCTAATACCTTACTAAATATATACTTTAATGCCCCTTCTATTACTTATGTGAGTAAGGTATGGGTATCTTATGCCCACTACATGTTGGAGTGAAACTTAAACCCTCCCATTAGAGACCTAATAAGATTTTTATTTTCCAAAAAATTCATAGCCATAAAGAGAAGGACATAAAACCAATTATTTATGATGTCCTATCTCTTGGATTCACTTTTGACCTCTGTAGATTTCCTTGGCATCTGAAATTGGCCCCCTAATGGTAAGACCACTATCTCTCACCACTAATATAAATTACATATATTTAAATACATGAACCACATTAAATTTGTCTATGATGGTGTTTTACCAAATATTTATGAGGCAATCACTAGTGTCTAATTACCAAGACTCCACCCTTTAATCAAAAGATAAGTAGAAACCATGGGGGATGTATGGTTCAATTCAGATTGCACTATAATAAGGATAAAAGGAATCATGATTCAACATAAATATTGCCCATTCATGTCCCTAATAAGGTTTAAAAATAAGAGATTGCTTATAAAATCATCCAAGGAGTGGATGGGATATGCAAGAAAAATAAGAAGGCTTAGGTCCACCCATTTCTAATGGACATTGGTAGGATTGTGATCAAAGATTAGAAGCAGCTAGAAATTATGGTGATTCACAAGAATTATTTTGATTTACAACTAGATGACCTTAAGATGTGGGACCCAAATGATAATTTGGCCAACCATATCTAGGATAAAAAGGTCCCAAAGATTGAGTAAAAACATCAACTAGGTGTGGGAGATGGTATTTACAAAAAGGCAAAGAACTTTAAAGAAGTCTTATCCAGGGTTAAGGGCTAAAACATAAAATTAGAGCATAGTCTAGTTAGAGACAATAAGCCCTCAAGATAGATATGGAAACTACATCCTTTACATTATCACTTGTTGCTAGGACCATCTAGGACTGTTCATCAGGAGGCAATTATTGGAGGACAATCTTTTGAGCCTCAACAAGTAGAATTGACAAAGATACCATAGGTTGGGAAACCTAAATATATAAAAAGGAAAGGGTAAAGTTATGATTGAGGAGCCCATGATAGAGCATAGACCTGGTAAAGGTCCTTAACCCTAGACATTCTTGCAAAGGCCTTCTTCTCTAGTGGAGGTTATTAGCATGATTGCCCTAAAGGTAGGAGAAATAATGGAGAGTTCCCTTATTGAAATTATAGTTGCCTATGGTTTTGATATGGATGAGGATCACTCTGATATAAAAAAGCAAAGATTTTATCCCACTAGATGGAGGAAAAAGACAAACAAAATTGGCCTTGACACCCCTGACACCTTAAAAAAAGCATAGGTTAACCTTCAATCACCCTAATAGTGAAGTTAACCTCTTTAATGAAGATAAAAAGGTCCCAAATACTAAATATAAACATCAACCAGGTGTGGGAGATGGTATTTACATAAAGGCAAAGAACTTTGAAGAAGTCATGTTCAGGGTTAAGGGCTTCAACACCAAATTAGTGCATAGGCTAGTTAGAGATAATAAGTCCTTAGGAGAGATGTGGAAATTGCATCTGTTATATTATTGCTTATTTCTAGGACCATCTGGTATTGCTCATCAAGAGCCACCTATTTTAGGACAATCTTCTAAGCCTCAATGAGTAGAATTGATAAGTCACCCTAGGTTGGGCAACTTGAGGATATAAAAGGAAAGGGTAAAGTTGTGATTGAGGAGCCTAGGATAGAGAATAGACCTAGATAAGGTCCTCAAACCCAATCATCCTTATAGAGGCCTTCTTCCCTAGTGGAGGTCATTATCATGATTTCCCTAGAGTTACGAAAAATAGTGGAGAGTCCCCTTATTGACATTACTTTTGCCTATGGTTTTTATAGGGAAGATGATCCATATGATATAATAAGCATAGATTTGATCCCATTAGATAAAGGAAAAAATAAGCATAATTGGCCTTCATGCCCCTGACACCTAAAAAGAATCCTAGGTTAACCTTCACTCACCCTACCAGTAAAGTTAACCTCTTCAGTGATGAGAATCCTATTTATGGACCAAACATTCTTGACAAGTTTGTTTATGGGAAATTATAAAAAATCCCATCTCTTTCTCCATCATTGTCTTTAACTCAAGTTGGCATAAATTATCAATGCAATATCAAGCCATAGATCTAAGACATTGTGAACAAATAAGTAGAGAGAAGAATCAAAATCCTTCATAATAAGAAGAGCCAAGGAATTGACACCCCAGGGGCCTTTAGGAGTTCAAATGTAGAAGTTATTGAGTAGCTACAGTTAAGGGATTCTGACCCAAAGGTCCACTTTAATCTAAACACATCAAATATTGAGAGAGTAGTGATAAAGAAGGATATTATTGGCACCAAGGAGTTTACCTTTCAAAAGGTAAAACCATTTGTGGGATTAACTCCCATTCAAGGGAAAGTGGTAGGAGAACATATTATCCTTCAAGAGGATGTAAGTAGTTTGGTAATGGCACAATAAATAATGACCTTGGATAGAATCCAAGGAATGAAGTAAAGGATCCTCAACTTGGAGAAAGAGAAGTAGGATGTAGAGGCTCAGGTCCTAATTTCAATTATTGAGGACATATTACAAATGATGAATAAATATTTTTTTGACACATTTGAGAGTTTAAAGAAAATCAAGCTTAGATTAAGTGCTTTAAACCATCAAATTGAGATGGCACAATACTTAATCACCCAATGGCATGATTCTCAAGCTTAGATGACACAAATCATTAAAGTGCACAGTATAAAGTAAGCCCTAGACTTCAAGATAATCAAGCTTAGACATTTAGATATCCTCATGGTGGTTTTGATGCATAAGTAAGAAGATTTGATCACCTAGTGTACCAATATAAATAAATTCATTAAGATAAGGACCTAGTAATAATAATGGAGAAACTTTTGGGGAGTTTTTTGGATAACCCTTCTCAAACCACTATTATGGACCTGATCAGTGGTGAAGAATTCAAGTAGAGAGTCAGTGTCCACATCTAGGGCATTAAGGAAAATCAAGGCCATTCTACCAAGGATAATCAAAATATCCTTGACATCATTATTATTATATAAAAATATATTATAAAAGCATAATGTATCAAGGAACTCATAGCTAAGGCTGATAGTGAATTTGACAAGTTAGCAAGTCAAGAAGAGGATTGTCTAATGAAGCTTGTAGTGGATTTTGAGCTAATTAAAGAGAAATAAACCAAGTAAAAGACTTCATCAAATAGGGCTAATTAAAGGTCCCATAAATTTAATTTCTAAGAAAATATTCTTTTTATAAAATATATGCTAGTCTATTAGCATATACTTATTCTTGTCAAGTTGGCATGAAAGCCTTTCACATTGTGTCTTTGTATTAAGGATAGCTATCCTTATCCTACATGTGGATATTTTTAGAAATTTAATCAATAAACTACCTATGTTTCCTATAAATAGGCAAGGAGTACCATTTTGTAAAAAAAGGGAGAGCTTCTGAACAATTGTACACTAGGAGCATTTAATATAACTAAGGAATTGTAAAAATATTGTCTTGATAGTTTGTTAAATGTCCATGTTATCTCTCAATTACATATGAAAATCTTGAATTTGAATGATTCTCCTTGTTTTGAGTCACATTCTCTACCATAAACCTATTGATTTTTTCAAATGCTAGATTAACTATAAATATATTAAGTATACTTCATTTTATTTACTCTACATTTGGATGTGCTTAGGTTATTCAGACCATAGTAGCAAATGTTTAAAGTAAACTTGGTTATTACTTATGATTTATACATTTATTATGAATTTTGCATAATTTATGATGTAATCTGAGTTCATGCTATTTTATATCATAAATCTATTCATGTGTGCTCAAATTAATTATAATTTTGTCATAATATTTGAGATGAGAATTTGCAATCATGTTTCCTTTATACCTTACTCTTATATTTTCTTATTTTTTATCAAGACTCACTTTAGTTTAAATATAATTAGTAATAATCATTTAGATTAATCCTAAAATCATCAAATTCATAAAGATCCAAAGATTTAGACCTTAGTGGCTCCCAACCACTAAACTAAACAAATATTGTGGACAGTTCCCATACTCTACTTCTATTCCACCACAAACATCACTGAATTGTCATAAATTGCAACTCATGCCTTGGATTTTACAAATCATAAAATGAGAAGTGTTCATCAACACTAAAGATCACTCGTGGTATACTTTGAATCATCAACAAGAAGCTCTATTAGTGATAGAAAGAGGACCACAAATCTTTAAAGATCTTTACTAGTTTTGGTGTATTTGGTTAAAGATCACTCTATATTTTACATGATTATTTTTATTTTAAGCATAAATTATGTAAAGATTGGTGACCTTCATGGTTTTATACCAGTATTTGGGTTTACTCAGACAAAGATTGATATTCACTAAATACATATGCTTAATTATAGTAAATATGACTCCTGGTGTAAGAATTCATTAGTATTTGAAATTAAGGTGGCTTGTTTTAGTTAAAATTGATAATTATTTGTCAATAAGAAGTTTATTTGAGTCATAAGTTGTAAAGAATAGTCATCTTTGCATGATTCAACACATCTTTGAGCTCATTCAATCAAATATTAGTGTCCTCTGTCCTTTTATGAGCAAATCCTTAAAAAATAAGATATACAAGTTAATTATTAATTATCTATCAAGATCCAAATTGACTCATCATATTTTAAAATAGGATATTTAATATTCAAGTTAGAATTTCCAAGGATAAGGACTAGATCACATTTAGATACTAGATAACCCTTGCTTGAGCTAAAAGTTCATAGAAAAATAAGGAAAGATAGAGGAAGGCATAGGCATTCTAAATCTCTACCATATTCACCCTTATAAGGGATTCATGTGTTCAATATTCATCTAAATATGGCATGGCTTAGAAGTTTGCCTATCAATATACTAGGTGTGGTTCATGACTTACCATGTAATCCTAAATTTTTATATATTAAGTCCAATTGGTATTGCAACTACAGAGGAACATGTTAAATATTTCAAAGCTACATTAAGATTGTTAAATGTCATTCATGAAGATTAGCATGTAGGATGTTCCCATTTACATTACAAGATGATGCATATGAATAGTTCCTTAATTTGCCTAAAAACTGTATTATCTCATGGAAGAACTTTGACACTATCTTTATTGATCAATTTGGAAAGATCATAATTCCCTGTGTCATCTATCATCAATTCACTTCTATTAAGAGAGATACAATTAAACCTATTAGGTCCTTTAATGCTAGGTTCCAAAAGATGTTTAGTTAGACCATGGATCCATATAAACCTAATGAAGGTTTAGCTCTAGAGGTTTACAAAGATGTTGTTGACCCCATGACTTCTATATTTCTTAAAAGAGCTATCCCAGATATCATCACATTAGCTCAAGATTATTTTGAAGAAATGGTTATTAATGACCAAACGTAGCCTTAAGGGAAGATGGCTTATTTTGTCCCAATTTTTAATCCTCAAATGCATGCATTAAACCTTTTCCCAAATAATAACCAAAATAATCCAACATTAAACCAGTTCCCTACTTTGAATGTTTTATCTACTAGCCATGTTTACCCTAATAAAAACCTAGGTTTTTTGAGCCATCAATATATCAATGGATCTAATATTAATGACTAGAAGGATTTAGTGCCTATCAATGTCATTAACAATAGCCAGGGTCAAAATTTTGAGACTCCAAAGAATGAGAATGAATCTATAATAAAAATGGTCCAAAATCTCAACACAAATTTCTTGAAATTGCAAAATCAATTTGGTAATGTTAATGATAACTCTAGAAGGAAGTTTACATTCCAAAAGTTTAACATGCCTATAAATAGATTTTAGAATGATAGTTTCTACAATAATAAAGCTAATGAGACTTCCTCTAGCAAAAGGACTATGGATATAAATCTCACTAATATTGCCTTAATATACAATTATAGGGTGCATGTTACATCCAAGCATGGTGAGATTGACTACATTGAATTTTTCAAAGCCTTTGAAGATTTCTAAGAAGAACTTGACACATTTTAAGAGGTTTCAAACAAAGATACTACTACAGGTCTTTCTAAATCTAAACCATCTAACCAAGTGTATATGGTAGAAACTTTTCAATTCCATTTTAGATAAGATAATTAGCCTAAGAATATCCTTGAAGAGATTCAAATATTCTAATAGTTCTTAAAGACATGTCCTCTGAGAAATATGGAGAAAAATCAGCCATTGACCACTTCTACTCCACCTAACAACTACGGGACCCCTCCAGACACTGTATCAAAGAATAATCCTAAACCTCCCAAAGGAAGCTCTTCTAAACCTACTGTTGATCCTTAAAAAAATACTAGTTACAATATTGTGAAATATATGAAAAATATTAAAGCCAACATCACTCTGCATGAGTTAACTCAAATCATAGAACAAAGAGATTTACTCTTGTAATCCTTATCCAAGAAACTTGGCAAGCCCCCTGTGATAGTGAAAATGTAACTATGTAATAAACTAAAGTAGAGTCTCCCCATTTTTTGATTACAATTAGGATATTTAGAAAGAATCTCCATAATTGTATTTTAGATTGTAGAGCCTCAACCAACATCATGCCTACTAGGATATGTGAACAACTTGGGTTAACACCAATCAGGTCTAATAGGGTGTTTACTCATTTGGATAAATCTAGAGTCAAATTCATTAGGGAATAATTAAATGTACATATGTAATTGGCTAGTGAACCCAAGGTTCAAAAATTCATTGACATACAAGTAGTAGATATTCCTAATGCTTATGGATTGCTCCTAAGTAGAGAATGGACTAAGGCCTTAAATGGGTACACGTCTACTGATTGCTCAAACTTGTGGCTACCTTGGAAAGGTGTGTTAAATAAAATAAGAGTAGAAAGGGAAACTAGAATGAAACACATGATAACATAATACAATGTTGTCAGTGAAAGGGTAAACTTCCTAAATTTTGATCTAGGAGTTTTCACTTTAGAAACTACAAAGGAACTTGGTTCCAAGAGATCTCCTCTAATGCCTGGCCTATTGAATTTATATGTGGATGGTGCCAAATTCAAATTAGGATTAGGGGTTGGTATTGTGTTAATAGAAATTATACAAAAATAATACCATACATCTTATAGGTTACAATTCCCCTCCACTAATAATTTGGCTGAGTATGAGGATCTCATCCTAGGATTATAGCTTTCCATCAAGCACAAGGTCAAGGAACTCCTTATTTATGGATATTTTGAACTTGTGGTTAATCAAGTAAGGAGAAAGTACCAGTGTAAGTTATATTACCTTAAGAGGTAAAAATTTATAATTTTAAACTTGATGGAATCTTTTAATGCCTTTAATATCTTGTCTATCTGTAGGGAAGAAAACAAAGTAGTTGATGAGCTTGCATGTGTTGCAGTTAACCTCATGCCTAATCATGATTCTCAGAACCTCAATATTGAGCTTGTATCATGTCCCTCTATCCATGATAATATATATCACTTCCAAGTTCTCAATGATGATAAAAAATTATAGATTTCTTGAGTTATTATGGAGCTTTTGAAGCTCACATTATTGATGAGGCTGATGAAACATTTATTGAGAAGAAACTTAATGGTAAAATAATCCAACTAAGTGATAATAAGATACATAATGGGATGATCTCATTGGAAAGGCTATTTTATCTTGACAAGATTTCTGAAGCATCTAAGCAACACAAGGTAAGTGGTAAAGATTATCATGCAATGAACCTTGGCCCACATGATCAACCCCAAATGGTTAATATAAGGAAGGCTTGCACTAAAATGGAAAATAGAAAATATAGAAGTTTCTTAAAAAATACAAGGATGTAATTACTTGGTCCTATGAAGATATAAAAAAAATGTACCCAAGGGTTATTACTCATACTATACCTCTCTAGGAGGGTTACAAACCCTTTATATAGAAGCAAAGACAAGTTAACCCTATTTTAGAACCCATGATATTTAAGGAGGTCAAGAAACTATTATATGTAAGGATCATATTTCCTATTAGGCATTCTACTTGGGTTGCACACCTAGTCCTAGTAAAAAAGAATGGAGAAATAAGATTATGCATAGATTTTAGAAATCTAAATAGAGCATCTAAAAAAGGGCAATTACCCCTTGGCTTCTCTAGATAAGGTTATCCAAGTTGTTTCAATATCTTCCATGATATCCTTTTTGGATGGATTTTATAGATATAATCAAGTGATTGTTGCTCCAAAAGACATGATGAAAACAAATTTTACTACTAAATGGGGAACATATGCTTATAAGAGAGCCTTTTGGATTAATTAATGTAGGGGAAACTATTTATAAGGCCATGGACCATGCTTTCCAAGGTATAGTGGGCAAATACATCATCATATATATGGATGATCTCACAGTATTATTTAAGAATAGAGAAGAACATTTCATGAATTTTAGACATGTATTTGATAGATGTAAGAAGTTATCTCTTAACCCCAAGAAAATAATATTATGTGTCACTGAAGGAAAATTGTTTTGGCATGTCATTACCAAATATGGGATCTCTATACATCCTGATGAAGTGGAGGCCATTTCTAAAAATAGGCTGCCCAATAGTTGGAAAGAATTAAATTCATTCTATGGCAAGATTAAATTTGTGAGGAAGTTAATTTTAGACTTTGATGAGATTGTCAAACCTTTGAATGATATGCTTAATAAAGATGCTAAAATTTCTTAGAATGAGGAATCCAAGAAAGTATTTGATGATATTAAAAGAGCAATTAATCAAGCCCTAGTCTTGATAAGTCCTAACTTTTCAAAGGATTTTTTATTATATTCATTTGCTTCTAACCATACCATGGATACTATTTTAACTTAAAAGGTTGATGGGAATGACCAGCTTATAGCCTTCATGAGCATCAAGTTCAAAAATGTAGAGGTGAAATATTCCATCATTGATAATCAAGCCTATGCCTTGATAAAGGTAGTGAAAAAGTTTAGACATTACCTCCTTAGAAATAAGGTGCATGCCATTTTACCTAACCCAACCATAAAGCTTATGCTGAGTCATAATGAGATTGGGGAAAGAAGAGGCAAGTGGATGGTAATCCTACAAGAGTATGATATAGAGATGGAAATTAACACATTAGTAAAATGTCAAGGTTTAGTTTAGATGATTGCAAATATTCACCCCAAGCTCCATGTCATGCAAGTGGATTAATGGAACTTCTAACCTAATGAATGGTATTACTATTTAATGCATCTTCTTATCAAAGGTAGTTATCCCCCATCACTCAACAAAGAATATAAGAGAGCTTTAAGGCTCAAAGCATCCCATTACCTCATCAAAGATGGAGTCCTTTATAGGAAAAACATTGAAGGGATATACTTAAGATGTGTGTCAAAATAATAGGCCTTTCAAATCATGTCTACTTTCCATGAAAATTTGGGTAGTAGACATCCTTTAGGGAGAACCATATCCCACAAGATTATCAGGTCTAGATATTATTGGTCTAACCTTTTCAAAGATTCACATAAACATGTGATAGAGTTTCATTCATGCTAGATCTTCAGCATAAAATATTCAAAGGTAGACATACCTTTATAACCTATGATGGTAGACAATCCTTTTGCACAATGGGGATTAGACTTTATAGGAGTGATCAACCCCAATTCTTGTAAAGGTCAAAAATATGTCCTAATTGCTACACTCTATTTCACTAGGTGGATTGAGGTAGTAGCCACTAAGTAATGTAGAATATAAGAGGTGATTAATTTATTAGAGGAAAATATTTTCACTAGATTTAGATCCCTAGTTTCTTTAGTTTGTGATAATGGATCTGCCTTCATATCCATTGAAATGATAGAATGGGCTTATGACCAAGGCATTGCACTCATGTTTTCCTCCAATCAATATCCTCAAGGAAATGGTGTTTCAAAATCCATAAACAAAAACCTGATGAAAGCCATCAAAAAGTATGCTGAAGATAAACCTAAAACACGGCATAAACTCCTTAAGTTTGCATTATGGGTAGATAGAATCAAGATCAAACAAGCCCTCAAAGCTTCACCATTTTTATTGGTATATGGTCAAGAGCCTATCTTTCCCATCAGCTTGAAGTTTCCTATGTTCACATTCATGCAAGAATACATGGAAGATAGTTAGGAACTTGCTAATTTCAAGCTATTAGACATCATTCAAATGGAAGATGCCAAGGAAAAGGCATTTGTAGACTTCACTAGGCACCAATCAACCATGAAAATATTGTTTGATAAAAGGTCCAAAGTGAAGGTGTTTAGGTAGGGAGACCTAGTCCACCTCTAGGATGAGGCATTAGAGCCTAAAGGAAAACATGGCAAGTTCACCCCCTTTTGGATTAGCCCATACCAAATTGAAGAAATATTAAGCAATAACACTTTTAGGTTGAAGGATCTTTAAGGAATAGAGTTTACTTTGCCCACCATGGGAAATACCTCAATAATTAATTTGTTGCTACCCCACCAGGGGTCTTCATGGAATAAATATGTAATATTTTTAAGGTTAGAGTAGGTAGGCTAGTTAGTTTCCTTTTTTGCTTTGTTTTTTCTTATTGGGATTATATATATTTGTTTGCTTATGTTTGTCTACTTTTGTTGTTTGTTTGTTTGTGTACCTTGGTTATAGTAAAGTCTCATAGATTATTTTTGTTTGGAATTACTCAAAAAGTGTGAGTATGAATCTTATAAAAGTGAACATGAGGTGGTGATGAAGCATCATGATGTAACCAAAGGCACTGTCACAGATGGTATAAGGGCTAAATGTGTCATAAAGATTTAAACCTTATTATAAATCAAAGTTTGGTTTTAAGAAGAATCATATGTGTATAATGTGAATTTAGTTTATTAATTCACATTCATGGTTACATTTAAAGCACATCCTTGTCTGGGATTAAAGTTTCAACTAAAGGAAAGTATCCTAAGGCTAGGAAATTTGACCAAAACCTTAAAACTAACTATCCTGGCTCCCAACCTTTATTTAAAAAAAAGAAAGACTTAATGCTAAATCAAAATATCCAATGTTAGATGTGATTTAGGAAATATCCATTGGGGCTATGGACACTTGGCTGGTAGTGGATAAAGGCCATGAGTGGAGCCAAAGGTATCTTTTTTAGGGCTATAGATGCTTGGTTGGTACAGAGTAAAGCCCAAGCCTCCCCTAAATTAAGAGCAATTGTTCCTAAGAGAATATTTAAATATTCCCAAATTTAAATGCATTAGATAAAAGGATATGAACCTAGATGTTGTTTCTTGAAGACTCATGACAAATAGTAAGTGGAATCAAAGCACACACTACATATTTTTGTTTTAATATCTCGGTTCAAATTTTAAACATAAGAAGCTTGTTTCAACTGAAAATCAATTCAGGAGATGGTATATGTCAAAATGGATAAAAAAAAACTTATGTATAGGTCTAAATTAGAGCCTTGGGTTCCAACATAGTACTATGTTTCCCTTATGAGTCACCATTTGTTGAGACCAACATACCCCCCATTTTTTTACTTTTACTAAAAGGGGACCCTTGTGTTTCAAAACATCTGTGTTCTAGATTGAATGTGAAAGGATTGTTCTCTCTTACATTTTAAAGGAAATTCAATTAAAAAAGGCATAATCCTTAGTGTATCTGATTGTGATTATGTTTTATGGACTAATGTTGCTAATGATTATCTTTAAGGTGATTAGTTATAGGTTATATGGAGAAATTTAGGGTTCTTAAGTAGTAAACCCTAGGGGTTTGAATTCAAATGTTCATGAGAAAAATTTAGCGATAAATTTTATTTGCTTTTATCTAAAAAAACCTAAGTCTAACTTTATATTAAGCTTCAATTATGTTTTCCAACATGACCAAATGTTTATATAAAATCAAGACTTGGCTCTTTTTTCCCTTTTAAAACCTGAGAGCCCTTTTAGATTAAATAAGTATTATTAAGGTTTAAGTTTATTTGTGTTTGTAAGTACGAAAAACTTTTAAATGTCTAAACCTTAGTATAAACCTTTATAAATATTAGGCCTTAACTTAAAGCTTGTGCACTTTTGTAGATCTGATTCTTCTCACTCAATTAGATATTTTGATCCAATGGTGAAAAACAAAGCTAAAACCAAAAGGTAAACCAATAAATATCAAGGACTTGGATTATGATTTGGTGGTCCTCACTGCCCTAAAATCTTTAATCTAATGGCATGCATCGACCTTGAAGCCTGAGGAACTCCCAAAAGCTTGATGTGTGGCACTTAGTAATTATACCAAATAAATTCCATAATCTTAAATTTGACAAGTTTGCTCCCATCATTTGACATCTATGAAGACATATTTGATGTTACCAAACCTATCAAATTTAACCTTGAAAGGTTGACACATGGCACTCAATCATTAGATCAAAATAATTCCATTGTCTTAAATTTTACAATTTAACTCCCATAATTTGACATTTGTGAGTATGTATTTAATGTTACCAAAACCATCAAATTTAACCTAAATAACTTTTCAAATCCTAAGCAAAGGGGGAATTTCTAAATACCCTTTCAAAGAATTTATAACATTTTTATGTAAAATAACTTAGCATAAAAGGTCTTAACCTATGTTATTTTGTGTTTCTTAACATAAAAGGACTTTAGGAACATCATTTTAAGTCTAATTTATATAGTCATATAATTGATTAAAAGGTGTGCATATTCTAGGATCGAATGATGATCACTCACTCACTAGATTTGATCCAATGATGTGTTGAGCCTGAAGATTTTTCAAAAGGCTTCACGAGCTTGACACATGGTATAACCATGGCTAGGGTAACTAACAAAGGAACATAGAGCCCCATGAGGAGGATGCATGGTGGCTTTCCATTCGAATGATGAAAAGATGATGAGACCCATTTAACAAAGGTGCTCAATTAAATGAGTTAGACCTTATAAAAATCAATGGTGATCACTCACTCACTAGATTTGATCTAATGATGCAATGAGCTTGAGGACTTTTCAAAGGCCCCACAAGCTTGACACATGGCATAAATAATGAACTTAAGGATCAAAGTACCAATGAAATGTAAGGACCTAAATTTGGATTTTTAGAGTGAAATAAATAAGGCTTTTGAAGGCCAATGGCTAGTCTCCAACTAGCATTTATGAATTTTGCCATGAAAGGCATGGAGCCATGCAAAATAAGCTTCACATAAGAATGGAAGATTAAAATCAAAGACATCCTAAGTTCAAAACTGTAGAGGGCATGAGAATAAGGTCCCATAAAATCTAAGGCACATATAAGATTAAGAGCTAGATATTTCTACCATTAAAGCTCAAAAACCCTAAGCCATCTATAAAGACCCAAGTTGGCTCAATTGATCATAAAGAAATCAAAATAGTGCAACTAAATATTGAATCAAGTGCCCTAGTGAAATTGTTAGTTACCTTACAAGTATAATTTAGTGTCATCAATGGTAGTAGGCAAATAATAGATGAAAATAGAAGCAGAGCTTTATCTGACTTTAGATAGTGAAGAAACGATCTTTAAGGACATAGAGTTAGACTTGATGGCCTTAAATGTACATGGAATTAGGAATTGGTCTGAGTTATTATTCCTTATGGATGAATTTCAACTAATTTCCCAAGAGGAAAAGAGGAATGTCACTGTGTACTAGAGATATAATGAGCTAGTCTCAATTCAATTGGAAATCCTTCACCATGTTGCATGAAAACTAGAGGTAATGCATTATATCGACTTCCTTGCTCCCATTTTTATTTATTTTAGAATAGATGGGGAATAGATAATTCAAGAGGGAAGTACTAAGAATATTGCATGCATCACCCCTATGGCATTCTAAACTTATTAAAAGTTCCCCTTACCTCATGTTGATCTCCCATCCTTGAGAGAGTGGACAAACACCCAAAACCTAGATTCAATCCTCATACCTTGGTTAATCCAAGGCTTCCATGTATTCAAGTCCCTCAATGGTGGGATTCCTATTGTCCAATTTAAAAAGGGCATTAGGATATCTATGACCTTACTAAACAAAGCTTTTGGTTCCCCTTCCACTACTTATGTGATCAAGATCTGGGTATCTTACATCCACTATAGGTTGGATTAGAACTTAACCCCTCCTATTAGAGACCTAATAAGGTTTTTCTTTGCCAAACAATTCATAGCCATCAAGAGAAAGACCTCCAAGAAATTATTTATGATGTCCT
Source organism: Torreya grandis (assembly GCA_037957365.1). NCBI lineage: Eukaryota > Viridiplantae > Streptophyta > Pinopsida > Cupressales > Taxaceae > Torreya > Torreya grandis. The sequence continues at coordinate 2,746,397 of JARHVA010000423.1, read as the reverse complement.
ATCTCTTGGATTCACTTTTGGCCTCTATGATGGTGTTTTACCAACTATCTATGAGGTAAACACTGGTTTTGATATGCCAAGACTCCACCCTCTAGTCAAAAAACAAGTGGAAACCATGAGGGATGTATGGTTTTATTCAAATTGCATTATAATAAGTATCAAATTAATCATGATTCAACTATGTAGATTGCCCATTCATGTCCCTAAAAAGCTTTCAAATCAAGAGATTACTTATCAAATCATCCAATGAGTGGATGGGATATGCAAGAAAAATAAAAATTCTCAAGTCCACCCCTTTCCACTAGACATTGGCAGGATTGTGATCAAAGATTGGAAGTAGCTAGAAATTATGGTGATTCACAAGAATTATTTTGATTTCCAACTAGATGACCTTAAGATGTGGGACCCAAAAAATAATGTGGCCAACCATATATGAGATTAAAAAGTCCCAAAGATTGAGTAAAACCATCGACTAGGTGTGGGAGATGGTGTTTACATAAAGGAAAAGAACTTCGAAGAAGTCCTATCTAGGGTTAAGGGATATAACACCAAATTGGAGCATAGGATAGTGAGATATAATAATTCCTTAGGATTGATATGGAAAATGCATCCCTTGTATTATCACATGTTTTTAAGACCATCTGGGACTGCTCATCAAGAGCCACCTATTGGAGGTCAATATTTTTAGCCTCAATGAGTAGAATTGACAAAGTCACTCTAGGTTGGGCAACTTGAGGATATAAAAGGAAAGGGTAAAGTTGTGATTGAGTAGCCTAGGATAGAGCATAGACCTAGAAAATGTCCTCAACCCTAATTATCCCTATAGAGGACTTCTTCCCTAGTGGAGGTCATTATCATGATTGCCCTAGAGGTAGGATAAATAGTGGAGAGTGCCCTTGTTGACATTATAACTACCTATGGTTATGGTAGGGAAGAGGATCCCTATGATAAAACAATAAAATATTTGATCCCATTGGATGGAGGAAAAAGTCAACCAAAATTGGCCTTGATGCCCTTGACACCTAAAAATAAGCCTAGGTTAACCTTCACTCACCCTACCAGTGAAGTTAACCTCTTTAGTGATGAGAATCCTATTTATGGACCAACTATTCTCAACTAGTTTATTTATGGGAAATTAAAAAAAATCCCATCTCTTTATCCATATTTGTATTTAACTCAAGTTGGCATAGATTCTCAAGGCAATATCAAGCCATGGATCCAATACATTGTGAACAAACAAGTAGAGAGAAGGATACAAATCTTTCACAACAAGAAGAGCCAAGGAATTGACACCCTAGGGGCCTCTGGGAGTTCAAATGTAAAATTTATTGAGTATCTATAGTTGAGGGAGTTTTATCTAAAGGTCCACTTTAATCTAGACACATTAGGTCTTGAGAGAGTAGTGACAAATAAGGATACTATTGGCAATGAGGAGTTTACCTTTCAAAAGGTGGAACCATTTTTGGGGTTAAATCCCATTCAAGGGTAGGTAGGAGGAGAACATTCTATATTTTAGGAGGATGTAGCTAGTTTGGTAATGGAAAAATCAATAATGACCTTGGCTAGAATCCAAGGAATGACATAGAGGATCCTCAACTTGGAGAAGGAGAAGCAGGATTTAGGAGCTCAAGTCCTAGTTTTAATTCCTAAGGACATATTACAAATGATGATTAAATCTTTGCTAGACACATTTTAGAATTTAAAGAACATTAAGATTAGATTAAGTGATTTAAACTATCAAATTGATATGGAAAAAGCCTTAATCACCTAATGGAAGGATTATTAAGCTCAGATGACAGAACTCATCAAGTTACATAGGACAAAACAAGCCTTAGACTTCAAGATAATTAATATTAGACATTTAAATATCCTTATGGTGGTTTTTATGGATAAGCAAGAATATTTTATCACATAGTGTAGCAATATCAACAACTTCATTAAGGAAAACAAGGACCTAGTAGCAAGAATGGATAAACTTTTGGGGAGTCTGTTGGATAACCCTTCTTAAACCACTACTATGGACTTGATCAATGATACAAAATTCAAGTAGAGAGTTTGGGTCCACGTCCAGGGCATTAAATACAATGAAGGCCAAGAAAAAGGATAATCAAAATATACTTGACATCATTATTACTATAGCAAAGGATATTGCAAAATCACAATGTATCAAGGAACTCATAGCTAAGGCTGATAGTGAATTTGACATGTTAAAAAAGTCAATAAGAGGATTGTCTAATGAAGCCTATAGTGTATTTTAAAATAATAAAAGAGTAATACACCAAGGTGAAATACTTCCTCAGATAGGGATAATTGAAGGACCCACTAATGTAATTTATAAAAAAATATTATTTTTGTAAAATATATGATAGTCTATTAGCATATACTTATTCTTAGCAAGTTGGCATGAAAGCCTTTAACATTGTGTCTTTGTATTAAGGACAACGATCCTTATCATACATGTGGATATATTGAGAAAGTTAACTCATAAACTACCTATGTTTCCTATAAATAGGCAAGGAGTACCATTTTGTAAAAAAGGGAGAGCTATTGAGAAATTGTATACCAAGAGCATTTAATATAACTAAGGAATTCTAAAAAGATTATCTTGATAATTTTTTTAAATGTCCATGCTATCTCTTAATTTCATATGGTTATCTTGAATTTGAATGATTATCCTTATTTTGAGTCACATTATCTATCATAAGGATGTCGGTTTGTGCTAATGCTAGATTAATTTTAAAGATCTCAAGTATACTTCATTTTATTTTCTCTACATTTAGATGTGCTTAGGTTATTTAGACAAAACTAGAAAATGTTTAAAGCAAACTTGGTTCTTACTTATGATTTATACATTTCCTTTAAATTTTTCTTGATTTATGATGTAATCTAAGTTCATGATATTTTATATCATAAATTAGTTCATGTGTGCTCAAAGTAATTAGAATTTTGTCATAATATTTGAGATGAGAATTTGCAATCATGTTTCCTTTCTAACTTACTCTTCTCTTTTCTTATTTTTTTTATCAAGACTCACTTTAGTTTAAATATAATTATTAATACTCATTTATATTAATCTATAAATCATAAAATTCACAAAGATCCAAAGATTTAGACCCTGGTGGACCCCAACCACTAAACTAAACAAATATTATGGATAGTTCCCATACTCTGCTTCTATTCCACCATAGACATCATCAAATTGTCACAAGCTACAACTCATGCCTCAAATTTTTCAAATCCTAAAATTAGAAGTGTTCATCAACACTAAAGAGCACCTATGGTACATTTTGAAGCATCAACAGGAAGGTCCACTAGTGCTAAAAGGAGGGACATAAATCTTTAAAGGTTATTTACTAGTTTTTGTGTATTTGGTCAAATATCACTATATATTTGACATTATTGTGTTTATTTTAAGAATAAATTGTGTAAATATTGGTGATATTCATGGTTTTATACCAGTCTTTAGGTTTACTCAGATAAAGATTCATATGTTCTAAATACATAAGCTAAATTCTAGTAAATACAACTTCTGGTGCTAAGAATTCATTAGTATTTGAAATTAAGGTGGCTTGTTCTAGTTAAAATTGATAATTATTTATCAATGGGAAGTTTATTTGAGTCATAAGTTGTAAAGAGTAGTCATCTTCTCATGATTCAACACATCTTTGAGCTCGTTCAGTGAAAGATTGATGTCTTTTGTCCTTTTATGAACAAATCCTTGCAAAATAAGATATACAAGTTGATTATTAATTATATATGAAGATCTAACTTGACTCATCATATTTTAAAATATTATCTTTAATCTCCAATCTATAATTTCAAAGGATCAGGACCAGATCACATTCAAAGACTAGAGAACCCTTACATGAGCTAGAAGTTCATAGAAAAACTAGGAAATATAGAGGAAGGCATAGGCATTCTAAATATCTACCATCTTCATCCTTCTAAGGGATTCCTATGTTTAATATTAATATAAATATGGCATGGCTTGGAATCTCCCCTATCAATATATCAGGTGTGATTGATGACTTACCATGTAATCTTATAAAATATTTACCAATATTTAGTCCAACTGGTATTACAACTATAGAGGAACATGTTAAATCTTTCAAAGCTGCATTAAGATTGTTAAATGTCATTCATGAAGATGTAACATGTAGGTTATTCCTATTTACATTTAAATATGTTGTATATGAATGGTTGTTTAATTTCCCTAACAATTATGTTATCTCATGGATTAACTTTGACATTATCTTTATTGATCAATTTGGAAAGATCATAAGCCCATGTGTCATCTATCATCAATTCATAACTATTAAGAGAGATACAAGTGATCCTATTAGGTCCTTTAATGCTAGGTTCTAAAATATGTTTAGTTAGACCATGGATCCATATAAACCTAATGAAGCTTTATCTCTAGAGGTTACAATGATGTTGTTGACCCCATGACTTCTATATTTCATAAAAGAGCTATCCTAGATATCATCACATTGGCTCAAGCTTATTTTGAAGCAGTGGTTATTAATGACCAAATGTATCCCTAAGGATAGATGGCTTATTCTATCCCAAATGTTAATCCTCAAATGCCTCAATTAAAGCTTTTCCCAAATAATAACCAATTACTCCAGTATTAAACTAGTTGATTACTTTTAATGTATTATCTATTAGCCATGCTACCCCTAATCAGATCCTAGGTTTCTTGATCCATCAAGATACCAATGAATCTCATATCAATTACTAGAAGGCTTTAGTGCCTGTCAATGGCATTAAAAATAGCCAAGGTCAAAATTTTGAGACTCCAAAGAATGAGAATGAATCTATATTAAAAATGGTCTAGAAGCTCAACATAGACTTATTATAATTGCAAAAGCAAGTTGGTAATGCTAATCATAAATCTGGAAGGAACTTTACATTCTAAAATTTTAACATGCCTAGAAATAGATTTTAGAATGATAGTTTCTACAATAATAAAGCTAATGAGCCTTCTTCTAGCAAAAGGACTATGGATATAAATCTCACTGATATTACCTTACCAGACTACTATAGGGTGCATGCTACCTCTAAGAATGGTGAGATTGGTTGCATTACCATTGAATATTTCTAAGAACTTGACACATTTAAAATGGCTTCAAATAAAGATGCTACTATAGGTCTTTCTAAATCTAAACCATCTAACCAATTACATATGGTAGAAAATTTTAAATACCCTTTTCAAGAAGATAATGAGCCTTAGAATATCCTTGAAGAGATTAAAGAATTCTAATAGTTATTAAAGACATATCCTATGAGAAATAGAGATAAAAATTAGTCATTGACCACTTCTACTCCATCTAACAACTATGGGACCCCTCTAGAAACTGTATCAAAGAATAACCCTAAACCTCCCAAATTAAGCTCTTTCAAACCTACTGTTAATCCTTCAAACAAGACTAGTTACATTATTATGGAAGATATGAAAAATAATAAATCCAACATCACTCTACATGAGTTAACTCAAATTACAGAATAAAGAGATTTACTCTTGAAATCATTGTCCAAGAAGCCTAGTAATCCCCCTAAGAGTGATAGTGAAAATGTAACTATGCAAGAAATTGAAGTAGAGTCTTCCTCTTTTTTGCTTATAGTTAGGATATTTGGGAAGAATCTCCATTACTATCTTTTATATTGCATAGCCCCAACCAACATCATGCCTACTGGGATATGCGAACAACTTGAGTTAACACCAATCAAGTATGATAGGGTGGTTACTCAATTAGATAAATCAAGAGTCAAGGTCATTAGGGAACTATTAAATGTACATATTTAATTGGCTAGTGAACCCAAGGTTCAATAATTCATTAACATACAAGTGGTATATATTCTTAATGCTTATGGATTGCTCTTGAGTAGATAATGGACTAAGGCCTTAAATGGGCACATGTCTATTGATTGCTCACACTTGTGACTTCCTTGGAAAGGTGTTCTGAATCAAATAAGATTAGAAAATGAACCTAGAATGAAACATATGATAACATAATATAATGTTTTCAATGAAATGGTAAACTTCCTAGATTATGATCTAGGAGTTTTCACTTTAGAAACTATAAAGGAACCTAGTTCCAAGAGCTCTCCTCCAATGCCTAGCTTGTGGAATTTATATGTTGATGGTGCCAAATGTAAATCAAGATCAAGGGCTTGTATTTAAATCAAGATCAAGGGCTGGTATTGTGTTAATAGACTCTATAAAAAACAATACCATGCATCTTATAGGTTACAATTCCCTTATACCAATAATTTGTCTAAGTATGAGGATCTCATTCTAGGATTATATCTTGCCATCAAGCACAAGGTCAAGGAACTCCCTATTTATGGAGATCGTGAACTTGTGGTTAATCAAGTAAGGAGCAAGTACTAATGCAAGTTATCTTACCTTAAGAGGTACAAATTTAGAATTTAGGACTTGATGGAATATTTTGATGTGTTCAATATCTTGTTTGTCCCTAGGGAAGAAAACAAAGTGGCTGATGAGCTTGCCTCTACTGAAGCTAACCTCATGCCTAATCATGATTCTCAGAACCTCAGTATTGAACTTGTACTATGTCCCTCTATCCCTAACAATATAAATCACTTCCAAGTTTTTAATGATGATCAAAAAATTATGGAATTCTTGAGTAATTATAGAGATTTTGAAGCTCACATTATTGATGAGGCTGATGAAACATTTATTAAGAAGAAACTTAATGGTAAGATCATTCAACTAAGTGATAATAAGACACATAAAGGAATGATCTCATTGGAAAGGCTATTTGATCTTGAAAATATTTCTAAAGCACCTAAGTAACCCAAGGTGAGTGGTAAATATTATCATGCAATGAACCTTGGCCCACATGATTAACCCCAAATGGTGAATATAGGGAAGGCTTGCACTAAAATAGAAAATAGAAAAGATAGAGAGTTACTTAAAAAATACAAGGATGTAATATCTTGGTCCTATGAAGATCTAAAAGTATTTGACCTACGGGTTATTACTCATATTATACCTCTCTAGGAGGGTTGTAAACCCTTTATATAGAAGTAAAGACAAGTTAACCCTATTTTATAACCCATGATATTTAAGGAGGTCAAGAAACTATTAGATGCAAGGATCATGTTTCTTATTAGGCATTCTACTTGGGTTGCACACCTGGTCCTAGTAAAAAAAAAGAATGGAGAAATAAGATTATTCATATATTTTAGAAATATAAATAGAGCATCTAAAAAGGACAATTACCCCTTGCCTTCTCTAGACCAAGTTATCCAAGTTTTTTTAGGATCTTCCATGATATAATTTTTTGATTGATTTTCTAGATATAACCAAGTGCTTGTTGCTCTAGAAGATAGGATGAAAACATATTTTACTACTAAATGGGGAACATATGCTTACAAGAGAGTGCCTTTTGGATTAATTAATGCAAAGGCAACTTTTCAAAGGGCCATTGACCATGATTTCCAAGGTATAGTGGGAAAATGCGTCATCATATATATGGATGATCTCACAGTATTCTCTAAGAATAGAGAATAACATTTCATGCATTTGAGACAAGTATTTGATAGATGTAAGAAGTATGGTATATCTCTTAACCCCAAGAAAAGAATATTATATGTCATTGAAGGAAAATTTTTGGGGCATGTCATTACCAAAGATGGGATCTCCGTAGATCTTGATAGAGTGGAGGCCATTTCTAAAATTAGGTAGCACAATAATAATAAAAAATAAAGTCATTATTTGGCAAGATTATCTTTATGAGGAAGTTTATTTTAGGATTTGCTATGATTTTCAAACCTTTGAATGATATGCTTAATAAATATTCTAAAATTTCTTGGAATGAGGAATCCAAGAAAACATTTTTTGACATTAAAAGATAAATTAGTCAAGCCCCAGTCTTGATAAGTCCTGACTTTTCAATGGATTTTTTCTTATATTCATTTGCTTTTGACCATACCATGGCTACTAGATTAACTCAAAAGGTTGATGTAAATGACCACCCTATAGCATTCATGAGAACTTAGTTCAAAAATGTAGAGGTGAACTATTCCATTATTGATAAGCAAGCCCATGCCTTGATAAAGGTAGTAAAAAATTTAGACATTACCTCCTTAGAAATAAGATGCATGCCATTTTAGATTACCCAACCACAAAGATTATGTTGAGTCATAATGAGCTTGGGGAAAGAAGAGGAAATGGATGGCAATCCTACAAGAGTATGATATATAGATGAAAATTTACAAATTAGTGAAATGTCAAGGCTTAGTTTAGATGATTTCCAATATTGACCCCAATTTCCATGTCATGCAAGTGGATCAACAAAAATTCCAACCCAATGAATGGTATGACTATTTAATGCATCTTCTTATTAGAGGTAGTTGTCCCCTAGGACTCACCAAAGAATATAAGAGAGCTTTAAGGTTTAAATCATCCCATTACCTCATCAAAGATGGAGTCCTTTATAGGAAAAAATTTAAAGGTATCTACTTAATATGTGTGCCAAAATAAGAGGCCTCTCAAATCATGTCTACTTTCCATGAAACATTGGGTAGTGGACATCCTTTAGGGAGAACCATAACCCACAAGATTCTCAAGGATGGCTATTATTAGCCTACCCTTTTAAAAGATGCACACAAACATGTGAGGGAGTGTCATTCATGCTAGATCTTAAGCAAAAAAGAGCCAAAGCTAGCTATGCCTTTACAACTCATGATTGTGGATAATCCTTTTACATAATGGGGATTATACTTTGTAGGAGTGATCAACCCTAATTATTTTTAAGGTCATAAATATATCCTAATTACTATAGACTATTTCACTAGGTGGACTGAGGTAGTAGCCACTAAGCAATGTAGAACATAAAAGGTGATTAATTTTTTAGAGGAAAATATTTTCACTAGATTTATAACCCTATTTTCCCTAGTTTGTGACAATGGATCTGCTTCATATCCATTAAAATGATGGAATGGGCTTATGACTAGGGCATTGCCTTCAAATTTTCCTCCAATCAATATCCTCAAGGAAATGGCATTTTGGAATCCACAAACAAAATCCTGATGAAAGCCATCAAAAAGTTTGCTGAAGATAAACCTAGAACATGGCATAAACTCCTTAAGTTTGCATTATGGGTATATAGAATTACGAACAAACAAGCCCTTAAAATTTCACCATTTTTATTGGTATATGGTCAGGAGCCTATCTTTACCATCACCTTGAAGTTTCCTATGTTCACATTCATGTAAGAATACATGGAGAAAAACCAGGAACTTGATAATTCCAAGATATTAGACAACATTCAAATGGAAGATGCTAGGGAAAATGCATTTGTAGACTTCAACAAGCACCAATCAATCATGAAAAGATGGTTTGGTAAAAGGTAGAAAGTGAAGGTGTTTAGGTAGGGAGACTTAGTCCTCCTTTGGGACAAGGCATTAGAGCCTAAAGGAAAACATGTAAATTTCACCCCCTTGTGGATTGGCCCATACCATATTGTAGAAACATTAGGAAACAACACTTTCAAGTTGAAGGATGTTTAAGGAGCAGAGTTTACTTTGCCCACCAATGGGAAATACCTCAAGAATTACTTTTTTGATGCCCCACTAGGGATATTCATAGAATAAATCTATAATATTGTTAATGTTAGAGTAGGTAGGCTAGTTAGTTTCCTTTCTTGCTTTGTTTTTTCTTACTAGGCTTGTATATATTTGTTTGCTTATGCTTGTATACTTTTGTTATTTGTTTGTTTGTGTACCTTGGTTATAGTAAAGTCTCATATATTATTTTTGTTTGGAATTACTCAAAAAGTGTGAGTATGAATCTTATAAAAGTGAACATGAGGTGGTGATAAAGCATAATGATGTAACCCAAGGCATTGACATAGATAGGTATAAGAGCTTAATGTCCCACAAAGATGCAAACCTTATTCTAAGTCAAAGCTTGGTTTTAAGAATAATCATATGTGTATAATGTGAATTTAGTTTGTTAATTCACATTCATGCTTACACTTAAAATACATTCTTATCTGGAATTAAATTTTCAACTAAAGGAGAGTATCCTAAGGCTAGGACATTTGGCCAAAACCTTAAAATTGGCTATCTTGGCCCCCAATCTTTGTTTAAAAAAAAGAAAGACTTAATGCTAAATCAAAAGATGCAAAGTTAGAGGTGATTTAGGAAATATCCATTAGGGATATGGACACCTAGTTGGTAGTGGAGCAAGGCTATGAGTGGTTCCAAAGGAATCATTGTTGAGGATATATATGCCTGGCTAGCATAGAGAAATGCCCAAGCCTCCCCTAAATTAAGAGCAATTATTCCTAATAGAATATTTAAATATGCTAAAATTCAAATGTAATGGACAAAATGATATGAACCTAGATGTTGTTTCTTGACGTCTCATGACAAACAATAAGTGGAATCAAAGCACACAGTGCATAGTTTTGTTTTAATATCCAGGTTCAAATTTTACACATAAGAAGTTTTTTCAACCAAAAATCAATTTAGGATATGGTATATTTCAAAATGGGATAAAAATTATGTATAGTTCTAAACCAGAGCCTTGGGTTTCAACATATTACTATGTTTCTCCTGTGAGTCACCATTTGTTGAGAATAACATACCCCCCATTTTTTGCTTTTATTGAAAGGGGACCCTGTGAATGTTTCAAAACATCTGTGTTTTGGATTGAATGTGAAAGGATTGTTCTCTCTTGAATTTTAAAGGAAATTCAATTAAAAAGGACATTAGCCTTAGTGTATCTAGTTGTGATTATGTTTCATGGACTAATGGTGATAATGAATATATTTAAGGTGATTAGTTGCAAGTTCTATGGAGAAAGCTAGGGTTCTTAAGAAGTAAACCCTATGGGTTTGAATTCAAATGTTTATGAGAAAAATTTAGTATGAAATTTTATTTCCTTTTGTATAAAAATCCCTAAGTCTAACTTTATATTAAGCTTTGATTATGTTTTTCAACATGACCAAATGTTAATATAAAATCAAGACTTGGACCTTTTTACCCTTTTAAACCCCGAGAGCCCTTTTAGATTAAATAAGTCTTATTAAGGTTTAAGTGTATTTGTGTTTATAAACACAACAAAATTTTAAAGGTCTAAACTTTAGGCTAAACCTTTTTACATTTTAGTCCTTAACTTAAAGCTTGTGCACTTTTGTAGATCTGATGCTTCTTGCTTAATAGAATATTTTAATCTAATGGTGTGAACCAAAATTGAAACTGAAAGGGTAACTAATCATTGTCAAACACTTAGATTATAATTTAGTGATCCTCAGTTCCTCAAAATATCTAATCTAATGGCATGCACTAACCCCAAAGCCTCAGGAACTCCCAAAAGCTTGATGTGTGGCCTTGGTCATTGGACCAAAGTAATTCCATTATCTTAAATTTGACAAGTTTTCTCCCATCATTTGACGTCTATGAGGATGTATTTGATGTTATCAAACCTATCAAATTTAACCTTGAAATCTTGACACATGGAAATCAATCATTACATCAAATCAATTCCATTATTTTAAATTTGAAAATTTCACTTCCATCATTCAACATCTGTGAGTATGTATTTGATGTTACTGAACCCATAAAATTTAACCTAGACAACTTTTCAAAGCCTAAACAAAGTGGGAATTTCTAAATACCCTTTTAAGGAATTTATAACATTTTTACATAGAATAACTTGTCATAAAATGTCTTAAACTAAATTATTTTGTGTTTATTAACATAAAAGGACTTTAGAAACATCATTTTAAGTCTAATTTATATAGTCATAGAATTGATTAAAAGGTATGCATCTTGTAGGATCTAACGATGATCACTCACTTGTTAGATTTGATCCAATGGTGTGTTGAGCCTGAATTCTTTTCAAAAGGCTTCATGAGATTTACACATGGCATAACCATGGACAAGGTAACTAAAAAAGGAACATAGATCCCCATGAGAAAGATGCATGGTGGCTTGTTATTATAAGGATGAACAGTTGATGGGACCAATTTAATAAATCTACTTAATTAAATGACTTGGACCTTGTAAAAATCAATGTAGATTGCTCATTTTCTAGATTTGATCCACTGGTGTGATGATCCTAAGGAATTTTCAAAGGTCCCACAAGCTTGAAACATGGAATAACTAAGGAACTTAAGGATCAAAGGACCAATGAAATGCAAGGACCTAAATTTGGATTTTTAGAGAAAAATAAAAAAGGCTTTTGAAGGCCAATGACTAGTCTCAATTTAAATTTATGAATTTTGCCATGAAAATAATGGATCCATAGGCTCCACATAAGCATGGGAGATCAAAATCAAATAAATCCTAAGCTCAAAAATGTAGAGGGCATGAGAATAACGTCCTATCAAATCTAAGGCATGTATAAGATTGAGAGCTAGATATTTCCACCATTAAAGATCAAAAACTCTAAGCCCTCTATAAAGAAGACCTGAGTCAGCTTAATTGATCACAAAGTAATCAAAATAGTGCAATTAAATCTTGAGGCAAGTTCCATAGTGAAACCTTTAGTGACCTTACAAGTATAATTCAGTGTCATCAATGGTGGTAGGCAAACAATAAATGAAAATGGAAGTAGAGCTTTATCTAAATTTAGATAGTGAAGGAAAGATCTTCAAGGACATAGAGTTGGACTTGATAGCCTTGAATGTACATGGAATTAGGAATTGGTCTGATTTATTCTTCCTTATGGAGGAATTGTAACCAATTTCCCAAGAGGAAAAGAGGAATGCCACTATATCAACTTCCTTACTCTCATTTTTATTGATTATAGAATAGATGGGGAATATATCATTCAAGAGGGAAGCACTAAGAAGTTTAGATGCATCACCCCTATGGTATTCAAATCTTATTACAAGCTCCCCTTGCCTCATGTTGATCTCCCATCCTTGAGAGAGTGGAAAAACACCCAAAACATAGATTCTATCCTCACACCTTGGTTAATCCAAGGCTCCCATGTTTTTAGGTCCCTTGATGGTGGGATTAATTTTGTTCAATTAAAGGAGTGTGTTAGGATATATATGACCTTACTAAATAGATCCCTCGGTTCCCCTTCCACTACTTATGTGAGAAAGATATGGGCATATTACATCCACTACATGTTGGAGCAAAACTTAACCTCTCTTATTAGAGACGTAATAAGATATTTCTTGGCCAAAAAATTCATAGCCATGAAGAGAAGGACATCCAAGCAATTATTTGTGATGTCCTATCTCTTGGATTCACTTTTGACCTCTATAGATTTCCCTAACATCCAAAATTGGTCCCCTGATAGCAAGACCACTATCTATCACCACTACTCTAAATTACATATTCAAATAAAAGAACCACATGAAATTTATCTATGATGGTGTTTTCCCAAATATCTATGAGGAAATCACTTGTGTCCCTATTTCAAGACTCCACACTCTAATCAAAATACAAGTGGAAACCATGGGGGATGTATGATTTTATTCAGATTGCACTATAATAAGGATAGAATGAATCATAATTTAACCATATAGATTGCCCATTCATGTCCCTAATAAGTTTTTAGAGTAAGATATTTCTTATCAAATTATCCAAATAGTGGATGGGATATGAAATAAAAATAAGAAGGCTTAGGTCCACCCCTTTCCACTGGACATTAGTAGGATTATGATCAAAGATTAGAAGCAGTTGGGAATTATGGTGATTCACAAGAATTATTTTTATTTCCAACTAGATGACCTTAAGATGTGGGACCCAAATGATAGTGTATCTAACCACATATGAGATAAAAAAGGTCATAAAGAGGTGTGTACATAAAGGCAAATAACTTTGAAGAAGTCCTATCTAGGGTTAAGGGATACAACACCAAATTAGAGCATAGGATAGTCATAGACAATAAGTCCTCAGTAGAGATATGGAAAATGCATCACTTGCATTATAACTTATTACAAAAATCATATGGGACTTCTCATCAAGAGCCACCTATTGGAGGATAATTTTCTGAGCCTCAATGACTAGAATTAACAAAGTCATCCTAGGTTGGGTAACCTAAGGATATAAAAGGAAAGGGTAAAGTTATGATTAAGGAGACCAAGATAAAGCATAGACTTGGTGAAGGTCTTCAACCCTAATCATCCTTATAGAGGCCTTCATCCCCATTGGAGTTCATTATCATGATTGCTCTAGAGGTAGGAAAAATAGTGGAGGGTGCCCTTATTGATATTATAGATGCTTATGGTTATGATAGGGAAGAGGATCCCTATGATATAACAAGAAAAAATTTGATCCCACTAGATGGAGGAAAAAGACAATTAGAATTGGTCTTGATGCCCCTAACAATTAAAACAAAGCCTAGGATAACCTTCACTCACCCTACCAATGAAGTTAACCTCTTTAGTGATGAGAATCCTATTTATGGACCAGCCATTCTAAATTAGTTTGTTGATGGTAAATTAAAAAAAATACCATCTCTTTCTCCATCATTGGCTTTAACTTGAGTTGACATAGATGATCAAGGCAATATCAAGCTATGGAACCAAGACATTGTGAACAAACAATCAGAGAGAAGGATCCAAATCCTTCACAACAAGAAGAGCCAAGGAATTGACACCCCAAAGGCCTTTGGGAGTTCAAATATAGAAGTTCTTGAGCAATTATAATTAAGGGATTCTAACTCAAAGATCATCTTCAATCTAGACACATTAGGTCTTGAGAGATTAGTGACAAAGAAGGCTACTATTGGCACCAAGGAGTTTACCTTTCAAAAGGTGAAACCATTTGTGGGCTTAACTCCCATTTAAGGGTAGGTAGGAGGAGAACATCCTATCTTTTAGGAGGATGTAGCTAGTTTGGTAATGGTACAATCAATAATGAACTTGGCTAGAATCTAAGGAATGAAGTAGAGGATCCTCAACTTGGAAAAGGAGAATTAGGATTTAGAGGCTCGGGTCCTACTTTTAATTACTAAGGACATATTAAAAATGATGAATAAATCTTTTCTGGACACATTTGAGAATTTAAAGAACATTAAGTTATATTAAGAGATTTAAAACATCAAACTGAGATGGCATAAGCCTTAATCACCCAATGGAAGGATTTTTAAGCTTAGATGATAGAAGCCATCAAGGTGCAGAGGATAAAGCAAGTCCGAGAATTCAAGATCATAAATCTTAGACATTTAGATATCCTCATGGTGGTTTTGATGGATAAGCAAGAAGATTTGATCACCTAGTGTACCAATATCGATAACTTCATCAAGGAAGATAAGGAACTTGTAATAAGAATGGAGAAAATTTTGGGGAGTCTATTGGACAACCATTATTGAACCACTGCTATGGACTTGATCAGTGATGAAGAATTCAAGTAGAGAGTTGGTATCCACATCTAGGGCATTAAGGATAATCAAGGCCATTATACCAAGTATAATCCAAAGATCCTTGACATTATTATTATTATAGGGAAGAAAATT
Organism: Torreya grandis; assembly: GCA_037957365.1. Classification (NCBI taxonomy): domain Eukaryota; kingdom Viridiplantae; phylum Streptophyta; class Pinopsida; order Cupressales; family Taxaceae; genus Torreya; species Torreya grandis. The sequence goes on along the minus strand of JARHVA010000423.1, from coordinate 2,730,943 downwards.
TTAGAAGCACAATGTGTCAAGGAATTCATAGCTAAGGTTGATAGTGAATTTGACAAGTTAGCAAGTCAAGTTGGCATGAAAGCCTTTCACATTAATCCTTTATATTAAGGATAGATATCCTTATCCTACATGTGGATATTTTGAGAAGGTTAACTAATTAACTATCTATGTTTCCTATCAATAGGCAAGGAGTACTGTTTTAAAAAAAATTGAGAGATTTTGAGCAATTGTATACTAGGAGCATTTAATATAACTAAGGAATTCTGAAAAGATTGTCTTGATAGTTTGTTAAATGTCCATGATGTCTCTCAATTGCATATGGTCATTTTGAATTTGAATGATTCTTATTGTTTTGAGTCACATTCTCTATCATAGGGATGTTTGATTTATACTAATGCTAGATTAACTATAAATATCTCAAGTATACTTCATTATATTTGCTCAACGTTTGGATGTGCTTAGGCTATTCAGACCACAGTATCAAATGTTTAAAGTAAAATTGGTTATTAAATATTATTTATAAATTTAATTTAATTTTTTCCTGATTTATGATGTAATATGATTTCATGCTATTTTATATCATAAATTGGTTCATGTGTGCTCAAAGTAATTAGAATTTTGTCATAATATTTGACGTGAGAATTTGTAATCATGTTTCCTTTCTACCTTACTCTTCTCTTTTCTTTTTTTTTTTTTTTTAATCAAGACTCACTTTAGTTTAAATATAATTATTAATAATCATTTATATTAATCTAGAAATCATAAAATTCAAAATGATCTAAAGATTTATAAACTAGTGGCTCACGACCACTAAACTAAACAAATATTATGGACAGTTCCCATACTCTGCTTCTATTCCACCATAGACATCACAAAATTATTACACACTACAAATCATGCCTTGGATTTTTAAAATCCTAAAATTAGAAGTGTTCATCAACACTAGAGAGCACCTGTGGTACATTTCTAAGCATCAATAAGAAGCTCCATGGGTGATAGAATAAGAGCCACAAATCTTTAAAGATCTTTACTAGTTTTGGTGTATTTGGTCAAAGATCACTCTATATTTGACATGTTTGTGTTTCTTTTAATCATAAATTATGTAAATATTTGTGACCTTCATGGTTTTATTCCAGTTTTTGGGTTTACTTAGACAAATATTGATACTCTCTAAATACATCTACTTAATTCTAGTAAATAAGGATTTTGGTGCTAAGAATTCATTAGTATTTGAAATTAAGGTGGATTTTTCTAATTAAAATTGATAATTATTTATCAATGGGAAGTTTATTTGAGTCATAATTTTCAAAGAGGAGTCATCTTTACATGATTCAACACATCTTTGAGCTCGCTCAATCAAAGATTGATGTCTTTTATCCTTTTATGAGTAAATCCTTGAAAAATAAGATATAAAAGTTGATTATTAATTATATGTGAAGATCTAAATTGACTCATCATATTTTAAAATAGGATATTTAATATTCAAGCTATAATTTCCAAGGATTAGGACTAGATCACATTCAGAGACTAGAAAAACCTTACACGAGCTAGAAGTTCATAGAGAAACTAGAAAAGATAGAGGAAGGTGTAGGAATTCTAAATATCTACCAGCTTCACCCTTGCAAGGGATTCTTGTGTTCAATATTATTCAAAATATGGCATGGATTGGAAGTTCCCCTATCAATATACTAGGTGTGGTTCATGACTTACCACGTAATCCTAAAAAATATTTTCCAATATTTAGTCCAACTGGTATTGCCTAACAATTGTCTTATCTCATGGAATATATTTGACACTATCTTTATTGATCAATTTGGAAAGATCATAAGCCCATGTGTCTAATATTATCAATTCACAAATACTAAGAGAGATGTAAGTGAACTATTAGGTCCTTTAATGATAGGTTTCAAAAGATGTTTAGTCAGACCATGGATCCATATAAACCTAATGAAGCTTTAGCTCTGGAGGTTTAAAAAGATGTTGTTAACCCCATGACTTCTATATTTCTGAAAAGAGATATCCTATATATCATCCTATTGGTTGAAGCTTATTCTGAATCAATGTTTATTAATGACCAAATGCAACTTCAAGGATAGATGGCTTATTCTATACCAAATGTTAATCCTCAAATGCTTGCATTAAACCTTTTCCCAAATAATAACCAAAATACTCTAGCATTAATTTAGTTCCCTGTTTTGAATGTATTACCTAGTAGCCATGTTAACCCTAATAAGAGCCTAGGTTTCTTGAGCCATTAATCTATCAATGGATCTCATATTAATGAACATAAGGCTTTAGTGCCTGTCAATGGCATTGAAAATAGCCAGGGTCAAAGTTTTGAGAGTCCAAAGAATGAGAATGAATCTATATTAAAAATCTATAAGCTTAGCATATATTTCTTGCAATTGTAAAAGCAATTTGGTAATGCTAATGATAACTCTAGAAGGAAATTCACTTTCCAAAAGTTTAATATGCCTAGAGATAGATTTTAGAATGATAGTTTCTAAAATAATAAAGCTAATGAGCCTTCCTCTAGCAAAAGGACTATGGATATCAATCTCACTAATATTTCCTTACTAGACTAATGTAGGGTACATGCTACCTCTAAGCATAGTGAGAAAAACTATATTGAGTTTTGCAAAGCCTTTAAAAATTTCCAAGAATTTGACACATTTGAAGTGGTTTCAAATAGAGATGTTGTTGCAGGTCTTTTTGAGTCTAAACCATCTGACCAAATGCATACGGTAGAAACTTTTCAATTATATTTTCAAGAAGATAATGAGCTTGTGAATATCCTTGAAAAGATTAAATAATTATAGTAGTTATTAAATACACATCCTCTAAGAAATAGGGAGAAAACTTATCCATTGACCACTTCTACTCCACCTAACAATTATGGGACCCCTCCAAACACTGTATCAAATAATAATCCTAAACCTCCCAAAGGAAGATATTCCAAACCTACTACTGATCCTTCAAACATTATTGATGAGGCTGATGAAATTTTTCTTGAGAAGGAAATTAATGGTAAAATCATCCAACTATGTGACAATAAGATACCTAAGGGGATGATCTCATTAAAAAGACTATTTGATCTTGACAAAATTTCTTAAGCACCTAAGCAACCCAAGGTAAGTGGTAAATATTATCATGAAACAAACCTTGGCTCACATGATCAGACCCAAATGGTGAATATAGGGAAGGATTTCACTAAAATGGAAAACAAAAAAGCTATATAGTTGCTTACAAAATACAAGGATGTAATTGCTTGGTCCTATGAAGATCTGAAAGTATTTAGCCCAAGGGATATTTATCATACTATACCTCTCCAAGAGGGCTATAAACCCTTTAGATAGAGGCAAAGACAAGTTAACCCTATTTTATAACCAATGATCTTTAAGAAGGTTAAGAAACTACTGGATGCAAGGATCACGTTTCCTATTAGGCATTCTACTTGGGTTGCAAACCTGGTCCCAGTGAAAAAAATAATGGAGAAATAAAATTATGCATAGATTTTATAAATTTGATTAGAGCATCTAAAAAGGACAATTACCCCTTGCCTTCTCTGGACCAAGTTATCCAAGATATTTTAGGATCTTCTATGATATCTTTTTTGGATATAATCAAGTGCTTGTTGCTCTAGAAGATAGGATGAAAACAACTTTTACTACTAAATGGGGAACATATGCTTACAAGAGAATGCCTTTTACATTAATTAATATAGGGGAAACTTTTAATAGGGCCATGGACCATGCTTCCAAGGTATAGTGGGAAAACACATCATCATATATATGGATGATCTCACATTATTCTTTAAGAATAGAAAATAACATTTTGTGCATTTGAGATAAGTATTTAATAGATGTAAGAAGTATGGTGTATATCTTAACCCAAAAAAAATCATATTCAATGTCACAAAAGGAAAATTATTGGGTCATGTCATTACCAAAGATGGGATCTCCATATATCCTTATAGAGTGGAGGCCATTTATAAAATTGGACTGCCCAACAGTTGGAAAGAACTAAAGTCATTCCTTGGCAAGATTAACTTTGTGAGGAAGTTTATTTTTGGCTTTGTTGAGATTTTCAAACATTTGAATGATATGCTTAAGAACTATGCTAAATTTTATTAGAATAAGGAATCCAAGAAAGCATTTTCTAACACTAAAATAACAATTAATCAAGCCCCAGTGTGATAAGTCCTAAATTTTCAAAGGATTTTTTTTCTTATATTCATTTGCTTCTAACCATACCATGGATACTATCTCAACTCAAAAGGTTAATGTGAATGACCACCCTATAGCATTAATGAGCACTAACTTCAAAATTGTAGAGGTGAACTATTCCATAATTGATATGTAAGCTTATGCCTTGGTAAAGGTAGTAAAAAAGTTTAGACATTACCTCTTAGAAATAAGGTGCATGCCATTTTACCTGACCCAACCACAAAGCTTATGTTAAGTCAGAATGATCTTGGGGAAAGAAGAAGCAAGTGGATGAAAATACTACAAGAGTATGATATAGAGATGAAAATTTTTCAAATTAGTGAAATGTCAAGGCTTAGTTCAGATGATTACCAATATTGACCCTAAACACCATGTCATGAAGTGGATCAATAGAACTTCCAACCCAATGATTAGTATGACTATTTAATACATTTTCTTATTAGAGGTAGTTATCCCTTAGTACTCACTAGAGAATAGAAGAGAGATTTAAGGCTCAAAACATCCCATTACCTCATCAAAGATGGAGTCATTTATAGGAAAAAATTTGAAGGGATCTACTTAAGATGTGTGTCAAAAGAAGAGGCCTCTCAAATCATGTCTACTTTACATGAAAATTTGGGTAGTGGTCATCTTTCAGGGAGAACCACAACCCATAATATTCTCAGGGCTAGGTATTATTGGTATACCCTTTTCAAATATGCACACAAACATGTGAGCGAGTGTCATTCATGTTAGATCTTCAGCACAAAAGAGACAAATGCAACCATACCATTAGAACCTATGATGGTGGACAAGCCTTTTGCACAATGGGGACTAGACTTTATAGGAGTAATCAACCCCAATTCTTTTGAGGTCACATATATGTCCTAATTGATACACTCTATTTCACTAGGTGGATTAAGGTAGTAGCCACTAAGCAATGTAAAATATAAAAGGAGACTAATTTCTTAGAGGAAAATATTTGAACTAGATTTAGAACCCTAGTTTCCTTAGTTTGTGATAATGGATTTGCCTTCATGTCCATTGAAATGATGGAATGGGATTATGAGTAGGGCATTGCACTCAATTTTTCCTCTAACAAATATCCTCAAGGAAATGGTGTTTCTGAATCCATAAATAAAAACCTGATGAAAGTCATCAAAAAGTTTGTTGAAGATAAACCCAAAACATGGCATAAAATCCTTAAGTTTGCATTATGGGAAGATGGAATTAGGATAAAATAAGCCCTTAAGGCTTCACCATTTTTATTTCTATATGGTCAAGAGCTTATCTTTCCCATCACCTTGAATTTTCCTACATTCACATTCATGCAAGAATACATGGAGGATAGCCAAGAACTTGTTAATTTCAGTCTATTAGACATCATTCAAATGGAAGATGCCAAGAAAAAGGCATTTATAGACTTCAATAGGCATCAATCAACCATGAAAATATGGTTTGATAAAAGGTCCAAAGTGAAGGTGTTTAGGTAGGGAGACCTAGTCCTCCTCTAAGACAAGGCATCAAAGCCTAAAGGCAAACATGGCAAGTTCACCCCCTTGTGGATTGGCCCATATTAAATTGTATAAATATTATGAAACAACACTTTTAGGTTGAAGGATCTTTAAGGAGCAGAGTTTACTTTTCCCACCAATGGGAAATACCTAGAACATTACTCTATTGCTACCCCACTAGGGGTCTTCATGGAATAAATCTGTAAGATTATTAAGGTTTGAGTAGGTAGGCTAGTTAGTTTCATTTCTTGCTTTGTTTTTTCTTGCTAGGCTTGTATATATTTATTTGCTTGTGTTTTTCTACTTTTGTTGTTTATTTGTTTATGTTTCATCTTTTTTGCTTGGTGGTGTACCTTGGTTATAATAAAGTATTGTAGATTATTTTTGTTTAGAATTGCTCAAAAGTGTTTGTATGAATCTTACAAAAGTGAACATGAGGTAGCAATAAAGCATCATGATGTAACCAAAGGCATTGATACAAATAGGTATAAGAGCTAAATGTCCCATAAATATTCAAACCTTATTCTGAATCAAAGTTTGGTTTTAAGAAGAATCATATGTGTATAATGTGAATTTATTTTGTTAATTCACATTCATGATTACACTTAAAACACATCTTTGTCTAGGATTAAATGTTAAACTAAAGGAGAGTATCCTAAGGCCAGGACATTTGATCAAATCCTTAAACCTGGCTATCTTGGCTCCCAACATTTGTTTTAAAAAAAAAAGACTTAACGCTGAATAAAAAGAAGTAAATTCAAATTTGATTTAGGTAATCTCCATCATGGCTATGGACACTTGGCTGGTAGTGGAGAAAGGCCATGAGTGGAGCTAAAGGTATCTCTATCAGGGCTGCAGATGTCAAGTTGGTAGTAGAGAAATGTTGAAGCCTTCCCTAAATTAAGAGAAATTATTCCTAAGAGAATATTTAAATATGCTCAAAGTCAAATGCAATGGACAAAAGGATATGAACCTAGACATTATTTCTTAAAGTCTCATGAAAAATAGTAAGTGGAATCAAAGCACACATTGCATATTTTTGTTTTAATATCCAAGTTCAAATTTTAAATATAAGAAGCTTGTTTTAATCAAAAATCAATTCAAGAGATGGTATATGTCAAAATGGGATAAAAAAACTTATATATAGGTATAAACTAGAGCCCTAGGTTCCAACATATTGCTATGTTTCCACTATGAATCACCATTTGTTAATACCAACATAACCCCCATTTTCTTCTTTTACTAAAGGGGAACACTTGTGAATGTTTCAAAACATCTTTGTTTTGGATTGAATGTGAAGGGATTTTTCTCTCTTGAATTTTAAAGGAAATTCAATTAAAAAAGACATGAGCCTCAGTGTATCTAATTATGATTATGTTTCATGGACTAATGTTGCTAATGATTATATTTAAGGTGATTAGTTTCTAGTTCCATGGAGAAAGCTAGGGTTGTTAAGTAGTAAACCCTAGGGATTTGAATTCAAATGTTCACAAGAAAAATTTAGAAAAAAAATTTATTTCCTTTTGGTTAAAAAACCCTAAGTCTAACTTTATATTAAGCTTTGATTATGTTTTTCAACATGACTAAATGTTAATCTAAAATCAAGACTTAGACCTTTTTCCCTTTTAAAACCTGAGAGCCTTTTTGGATTAAATAAGTCATATTAAGGTTTAAGTGTACTTATGTTTGTAAGCACAAACAACTTTTAGAGGTTTAAACCTTAGGCTAAACCTTTATACATATCAAGCCTTAACTTAAAGCTCATGTAATTTTTTATATTTGATGCTTCTCACTCAATTAGATATTTTTGATCCAATGATATGAACCAAAGCTGACACCAAAAGGGAAAACGATCACTGTCAAGCACTCGAATTATGATCCAGCTATCCTCGCTACCTCAAAATATTTAATTTGATTGTGCACATCAACCCTAAAGCCTTAAGAACTCCCAAAATCCTGATGTGTGACACTCTATCATTGGACTAAATAAATTCTATTGTCTTAAATTTGACAAGTTTATTCCCATTATTTTATGTCTACGAGGATGTATTTGATGTTATTGAACATATCAAATATAACCTTGAAAGCTTGACATGTGGCACTCAATCATTAAATCTAAGAAATTACATTATCTTAAATTTGAAAAGTTTTCTCCCATCATTTGACATCTATGAGGATGTCTTTGATGTTATTAAACCCATCAAATTTAACCTGGACAACTTTTCCAAGATAAGTAAAGGGGGCATTTTTAAAGACCCTTTCAAGGAATTTATAGCATTTTTACATAGAATAACTTAGCATAAAAGGTCTTAACCTAAGTTATTTTGTTTTTATTAACATAAAAATACTTTAGGAATATCATTTTAAGTCTAATTTATATACTCATGGAACTAATTAAAAGGTGTGCATCTTACAGGATCTGACAATGATCGCTTACTCGCTAGATTTGATCTAATGGTGTTTAGAGCTCAAAGACTTTTCAAAAGGATTCATGAGATTGAAACTTGGCATAACCATGGCCATGATAACCGATAAAGGAACATAGATCCATATGAGGAGGATGCATGGTGGCTTGCCATTTGAAGGATGAAAATTTGATGGGACCCATTTAATAAAGGTGCTCAATTAAATGACTTGGACATTGTAAAAATCAATGGTGATCACTCATTCATTGGATTTGATCTAATGGTGTAATGAGCATAAGGAATTTTCAAAGGCCTCATGAGCTTCACATATGGCATAACTAATGAACTAAGGATCAAAGGACCAATGAAATTTAAGGAACTAGATTCAAATTTTTTGAGTGAAATAAAGAAGGTTTTGAAGGCTAATGGTTAGTCTCCAACTAGCATTTATGAATTTTGTCATGAAAGGCATGGATCCATGCCACATAGGCTCCACATAAGTATGAAAGATCAAAATCAAAGATATCTTAAGCTCAAAAATGTAAAGGGCATGAGAATAAGATCCTATTAAATATAAGGTAGATATAAGATTAAGAGCTAGATATTTCTACCATTAAAGCTCAAAATCCCTAAGCCCTCTATAAAAAAGAATCGATTCAACTCAATTGATCATAAAGAAATCAAAATAGTGTAACTGAATCTTGAAGCAAGTGCCCTAGTGAAACCCTTAGTGACTTTACAAGTATAATTTAGTGTCATAAATGGGGGTAGGTAGGCAATAGATGAAAATGGAAGTAGAGCTTTATCTGACTTCAGATAGTGAAGGAAAGATCTTTAAGGACATAGAGCTAGACTTGATAGCCTTAAATGTACATGGAATTGGGAATTAGTTTGAGTTATTCTTCCTTGTCGAGGAATTGTAACCAATTTCTTAGGAGGAAAAAAGGAATTCCATTATGCATCAGGGCTACAATGACCTAGTCTCAATTTAGCTGACAAGCCTTCACCATGCTACAACCAAACCAGAGGTAATACATTATATCAGCTTCATTTCTCCCAGTTTTATTGATTATAAAATAGATGTGGAATAGATCATTTAAGAGGGAAGTAATAATAAAGTTTCATGCATTGCCCCTATGGCCTTCAAAAATTATTACATGCTCCCCTTTTCTCATGTTGATCTCCCATCCCTAAGAGAGAGGACAAACACCCAAAACTTAGATTCAGTCCTCACACCTTGGTTAATCCAAGGATACCTTGTTTTTATGTCCCCCAATGGTGGGATTCCTATTTTCCAATTTAGAGAGGGAATTAGGATAGCTCTGGCCTTACTGAATAGAGCCTTTGATTCCCCTTCCATTATGTATGTGAGCAAGGTCTGGGTATCTTATGTCCACTGCATGTTGGAATGAAACTTAACCCCTCCCATTAAAGACCTAATAATATTTTTCTTGGAAAAACAATTCATAAACATCAAGAAAAGGACCTCTAAGAAATTATTTATGATGTCCTATCTCTTGGATTCACTTTTGGCCTTTGTAGATTTCCATGGCATCCAAAATTGGTCCCCTGATGGCATGACCACTATCTCTCACCACTACTCTAAATTGAATATATTCAAATACATGAACCACATGAAATTTATCTATGATGGTGTTCTCCCAAATATTTATGAGGTAATCACTGGTGTCTAATTATCAAGACTCCACCCTTTAATCAAAAGACAAGTGGAAACCATGGGGGATGTATGGTTCTATTCAGATTGTATTGTAATAAGGATAAATGGAAAAATAAGAGATTGTCTATCAAATCATATAAGGAGTGGATATGATATTCAAGAAAAATAAGAAGGCTCAGGTCCACCCCTTTCCTCTGGACATTGGTAGGATTGTGATCAAAGATAAGAAGCAACTAGAAATTATGGTGATTCACAAGAATTATTTTGATTTCAAACTAGATGACCTTAAGATGTGAGACCCAAATGATAATGTGAACAACCACATCCAACATTAAAATGTCCCAAATATTGAGTACAAAAATCAACTAGGTGTGGGAGATTGTATTTACATAAAAGCAAAGAACTTTAAGGAAGTCCTATCCAAGGTTAAGGGATACAACATAAAATTAGACCATAGGCTAGTCTGAGACAATAAACCTTTAGGAGAGATATGGTAACTACATCCCTTGAATTATAACTTGTTGCTAGGGCCATCTAGGACTACTCATTAGGAGGTACCTATTGGAGGACAATCTTTTGAGCTTCAATGAGTAGAATTGACCAAGTTACCTCAGGTTGAGCAACCTGAGATATAAAAATAAAAGGGTAAAGTTGTGATTAAGGAGCCCATGATAAAACATAGACCTAGTGAATGTCCTTAACCTCAAACATCCTTGCAAAGGCCTTCTTCCCTAGTGGAGGTCATTATCATGATTTCCCTAAAGGTAGGAGAAATAATAGAGAGTGCCCTTATTAAAATTATAGATGCCTATGGTTTTGATAGGGAGGAGGATCCCTCTAATATAACAAGTTAATATTTTATCCCACTAGATGGAGGAAAAAGACAAGAAAATTTGGCCTTGGTGCCCTTGACACCTAAAAAAATCATAGGTTAACCTTCACTCACCCTACCTATGAATTTAACCTTTTTAGTGATGATAATCCTATTTATGGACCAGCCATTCTTGACTAGTTTATTTATGGGAGATTATAAACAATCCCATATCTTTCTCCTTCATTGGATTTAACTCAAGTTGTCATAGATACTCAAGGTAATATCAAGTCATAGATCCAAGAAATTATGAACAAAAAGTAGAGAGAAGGATCTAAATCCTTCACAACAAGAAGAGCCAAGGAATTAACACCCTAGGGGCCTCTATGAGTTCAAATGTAGATGTTCCTGAGTAGTTATAGTTAAGGGAGTCTAACCCAAAGGTCTACTTCAATCCAAACACATTAGGTCTTGAGAGAGTAGTGACAAAGAAGGCTATTATTGGCATCAAGGAGATTAATTTTCAAAAGGTGGAACCATTTGTGGGCTTAACTCTCATTCAATGATAGGTAGTAGGAGAACATCCTATCTTTCAAGAAGATGTAACTAGTTTGGTAATGGCACAATCAATAATGACCTTGGATAGAATCTAAGGAATGAAGTAGAGGATCCTCAACTTGGATAAGGAGAAGTAGGATTTAGAGGCTCAGGTCTTACTTTCAATTCTTGAAGACATATTAAAAATGATGAATAAATATTTGTTGGACACATTTGAGAATTTACAGAACATAAATATTAGATTAAGTGCTTTAAACCATCAAAATAAGATGGTACAATCCTTAATCACCCAATGGTAGGATTCTCAAGCTCAAATGATAGAACTCATCAAGGTACATAGGACAAAGTAGGCTCTGGACTACAAGAACATCAAGCTTAGACATTTAGATATCCTCATGGTAGTTTTGATGGATAAGTAAGAAGATTTGATCACCTAGTGTAATAATATCAATAAATTAATCAAGGAAGATAAGGACCTATTAAAAATAATTGATAAACTTTTGGGTAATCTATTGGACAACCCTTCTTAGACCACTACTATGGACCTGATCAGTGATGAATAATTCAAGCAGAGAGTTGGTGTCCACATCTAGAGCATTAAAGACAATCAAGACCATTTTATCAAGGATAATAAGAATATCTTTGACATCATTATTACTATAGGAAAGCATATTGTAAAAGCATAATGTATCAAGGAACTCATAGCTAAGGCTAATAGTGAATTTGACAAGTTAAAAAGTCAAGAAGAGGATTGCCTAATGAAGCCTATGATGGATTTTGAGCTAATCAAAGAGAAATACACCAAGGTGAAAGACTTCCTTAGATAGGGATAATTGAAGGACCCAAAAATGTAATTTGTAAAAGAATATTCTTTTTATAAAATATATGCTAGTCTATTAGCATATATTTATTCTTGTCAAGTTGGCATGAAAGCCTTTTGCATTGTGTTTTTGTATTAAGGACAACTGTCCTTATCCTGCATGTGGATATTTTGAGAAAGTTAACTAGTAAACCACCTATGTTTCCTATAAATATGAAAGGAGTACTAATTTATAAAAAAGGGAGATATTTTGAGCAATTGTATACTAGGAGCATTTAATATAACTAAAGAATTCTGAAAAGATTAACTTGATAGTTTGTTAAATATCCATGTTGTCTCTCAATTTCATATGGTTATCTTTAATTTGAATGATTATCCTTATTTTAACTCACATTCTCTATCATAAGACTATTTATTTATGCTAATTCTAGATTAACTATAAATATCTCAAGTATACTTCATTTTATTTCCTCTACATTTCGATATGCTTAGGCTATTCAGATCACAATAATAAACATTTAAAGTAAACTTGGTTATTACTTATGATTTATGCATTTCCTCTAAATTTTATCTAATTTATGATTTAATCTTATTTCATGCTATTTTATATCATAAATTGGTTCATGCATGGTCAAAGTAATTAGAATTTTGTCATAACATATGAGATGAGAATTTGCAATCATGTTTTCTTTCTAACTTACTCTTCTCTTATTTTTTATGAAGACTCACTTTAGTTTAAAGATCATTGTTAATACTCATTTATATTAATCTAGAAATCATAAAATTCACAAATATCTAAATATTTAGACCCTAGTGGCTCCCAACCACTAAACTAAACAAATATTGTGGACAATTCACATACTTTGCATCTAATTTACCACAAACATCACTAAATTGTCACAAACTACAACTCATGCCTTGGATTTTTTAAATCTTAAAATGAGAAGTGTTCATCAATATGAAAGATCACCTATGGTATATTGAAGCATCAACATAGGGCATATACTATATCCTTGTATTTTTATGGGATTCTACCAGAGAATGCCCACAAGTCATTACCATCAACAACATCAAATATTTTACGTCTCCTAGTTACTTTCACTAGTGTTTTTATATTTATGTTCAATTCTCTTGTTGTTGGTATAATCAAGTTTTTGTTATTTGTTTGATAACTTAAAATACAATATATAATAATGCATCAGATAGTGTTACCATCTGTGGTGCATTTCTTCACACCTACTTTATGGTATGCATTATGTAAATTTTCAATAATTGCCTTGTTTTGACCATCAATATTATATGTTATTAGTCTTAGGGTGTTAATTTTAGGTCTATCCTTATGAAATTTAATTAATGTAGCAAACAATTGACATATTTGAGATTTGTTTAATTTTTCAAAGTGCTATTCCAAAATTCTTTTAGCTTCTCTTATCATATGGAAGTTAGACATTTTGTTATGCATTGGTTTCAAAATGTTGTCATAAATTTCAATTAAATACATTGGTATTATTTTAAAAATCCTCTGAGGTGTTCTTAGTGATAAAATTGGTTGATTTGGTGTTTCTATATTGTTATCTTCATTGAATGATGTTCCCATATTATTTTATTCATTAGTAGTTTATTCATTGAACGATGTTCACATATTGTTTTATTAATTTTTACTTTATCCAATTGGTGTTTCCATGTAATTTTATTCATTTTTAGAGGGTAAATCATCATTCATATTATCATCATCACCAAAATTAAAAAAATTAATATTTTAATGTGGACTTGTATTATAATTTGATATATTATTATAATTTACAGTTGGATTTTCAAAATTTGGTATGCTATCAAAATATGGTATATAATCATTATTCATTTCATAATTATATGGGACATTGAATACATTAGGGATAGTAGACTTACTTGCATAAATTTTTCACATTCACTACCTTTGTTTTTCTCTCATCAATTCTAATTCTTCTAACATTTTGTGCTTTAACTTCTCATTACCACTAGTATGATTTGAATCACCCATGATTACATAAATTTATAAACTTTAGAGTGTGGGTATAATGATCACATTATTAAAAAATATACCTATGTGTTTTGTAGTACCAAGTTGGGATAATGATCAAATTATTAAACAATAGGCCTATAGTGAATCATGATTAGATAAAGTTATCTATTTTTGAGGGTGGGGAAAATGATAAAATAATTAAAAATAGACCTAAAATTTGTAGTAAAAAATGGGGATAATGATCAAATTATTAAAAAATAGACTTGCATTATGTAGTCAACCATGTATAGAAAAAACCTTCTTTACTTTTATGGGTGGGGGTAGTGATCAAATCATTGAAAATAAAGTTAAACTATAATAAAAAAATAGATCATAGTAAATAGGGAAAAAATTATTGATGTGAAAAAAAGGATGTTGACATATTGTACTTATTTTCTATTTTAGTACCTATAAGACTGCACACATGCTAAAACTATGTATGTATTGAAAATGTGTACATGTTAAAATCATGTACACATTATTTTATGTGTAAATTTATTTCACACTTGATCATAAAAATAAACCCTAAACACTAAAACCTTAAACTCTAAATTCTAAACCCTAAGCAAATTAGGTTCACATAGATCAGTTTGGCCCAAATCATATCATTAATTACCCAAATTGACTAATTGGCTTAATCTATGATGAAATTGGGTAAAATAAGCCAAAAATCACATTATGTATTCACAAATAAGTTCAATGAGATCAAATTGGTCCTAATTGTATTCACTATTAGACCTTAAACCTAAACCCTATACAAATGGATTTAACACCAATCAACATCCTTTAGAGTAATAATTAGCTTCAAAAGGATCAATTTGGCCCAAATCACATTAGGGATTTCCCCAATTGATTAATTGGTTCAATATATGATGGTATTATGGCTAATTGAGACAAAAATCACATTCTATAGTTATAAATAGGTTTGATGAGCATAATTTAGCTCTAATTACCTTCACGATTAGATATTAAACCCTAAAACCTAAACCCTATACCATAACCCCTAAGTCCTAATCCATAAACCCTAAAACCTAAACACTAAACCCTAAAATAATTGATATATCCACAACAAACATCATTTAGAGTAAAAATTAGGTTCACAAGGCTTAATTTGTCCCAAATAACATCACTGACTACCCCAATTAACTAATCAACTCAATGTATATGAAATTGGGGCTAATTGAGCCCAAAATCACATTTTGTAGTCATAAATAGGTGTAACAAGTTCAAATTATCTCCAATTACCTTTGTAATAGGTTCATAGGGTTCAATCTAGCCTAAATGATGTCACTAAATGCCCCAATTGACTAATTAGCTCAATCTATGATGACATTAGAAAAAATTGAGCCTAAAATCATATTTTATAGTCATAAATAGGTTCAACAAGCTAAAATTAGTCCCAATTACATTTATGAATGGAACCTAAACCTTGAACCCTAAGACCTAAGCCCTAAATCATAAATCATAAACCCTAAACCCTAAACAAATTGATTTAGCCCTAATCAACATCTTTTAGAGTAATAATTAGGTTTTTAGTGCCCAATTTGGCCCAAATCACATCACAAATTTCCATAATTGACTAATTAGCTCAATCTATGATGATATTAGGGATAATTAAGCTAAAAATTAGATTATGTAATCACAAATAGGTTAAATGAGCTCAAATTGTCCATAATTTCCTTTAGAATTAGACCCTATACTATAACCAATAAGACCTAAGCCCTAAGCCATAAACTATTAACTAATTTATTTAGCCCCAATAAACATCCTTTAGAGTAAGACTTAGGTTCAAAAGGCTCAATATGGCCCAAATCACATCATTGATTTCCTTGATTAACTAATTAACTCAATATATAATGACATATGGGAAAATTGAGCCCAAAATCAAAATTTTTAGTCACAAATAAGTTTAAATAACTCAAATTATCCCTAATTACCTTTGTGATAGGTTCATAAGGCTTAATTTAGACTTAATTATATCACTAATTACCTCAATTGCCTAGTTGGCTCAATATATGATGACATTGGGGAAAATTAAACCCAAAATCACATTCTATAGTCAAAATTAGGTTTAAAACTCTCAAAATAACCATAATTACATTCATTATTGGACCTTATACCCTATACCATCAACCCTTAATCCTAAGACCTAAGCCCTAAACCCTCAATCATAAACTCTCAACCTTAAACAAATTTATTTATCCCTAATTAACACTCTTTAGAGTAAGAATAAGGTTCACAAGGTTTAATTTATCCCTTAATCACATCATTGATTTTACCAATTGACTAATTGGCTATATATGTGATGACATTGAGGTTAATTGAGCTGAAAATCACACTTTATAGTTACAAATAGGTTCAACCAGCTTAAATTATTATCAATTGCCTTCATGATTAGACCCTAAAACATATACCCTAAACCTTATACCTTAAATCCTAATCCAAAAACCCTAAACCCTATATTTTAAACTCTAAACCCTAAACCAATTGATGTAGACCCTAATTAACATCTTTTAGTTTACAAGGTTAAATTTGGCATAAATTACATCACTAATTTACCTAATTGACAAATTTACTAAAATTTTTATGACATTGAGGATAATTGAAATCAAAAACACATTCTATAGTCATAAATAGGTTCAACGAGATGAAATTGGCCTTAATTTCCTTTGTGATTGGACCATAAACCATAAACCAATCGATTGAGCCCTAATTAACATTTTTTAGTAACAATTATGTTCATAGGGATAAATTAAACCTAAATCACATCACTTATTACCATAATTGACTAATTGGATCATTTTTTTATAATATTGGGGCTAATTGAGACCAAAATCACATTCTATATTCATAAATCTATTTAGTCGATAAATGACATGAAGATTATAATCAGGATTAGCTTTACATTTTTTTGATGTATAAAACATTAATGTTAACAACTAAAATTTACTAAGTCCATGCATGAAATTTGAAAATGAAAATTAAACTATAATAAAATCAATAAAATATCCAAAAGCATTTCAATGTAATAGTAAACTATTCTACCTACATAGTTCTTCCACTTATGCAATTCTTATGTTTGACATTTCAAACACATACCTCAAAGGTTAGGAATGGATTGGATTATTGATCATAAATAATGGACCTAAAAACACACCATTGAATTTTTTTGAATAAAAACAAAAAAATTCAATTCTACCATACTAAACATGTGAATTTTATCAAAAAAAATCCAAAAAATATGACTACAACATCGAACACTCTCCTCTTTCTAAATATATATTTTTTATTTTTTATTAATTTAAGGTTTTTTTATATATTTATTTCTAAGTATGTATTTTTATAACACTATATTTCATAATTATACATTTTAATCTTTCATTTCTTTGATTCAAACTCAAAAAAAATTATGGGGTTACAAACTAGACCTATTCTATTAAAAAAAATACATTTTCAATATTTTTTGAGATAGTTAGGGGGTGCAAAATTGGATATGCATTATTATAATATTCAAAACTCTATTTATTTATGAAATTATTATATATATATATATATATATATATATATTCATTATAAAATTTAAAAAATATATAAGTTATAAAATAGAAGATCTTATCTAATTTTCCACCAAAGGATTTTAAAAAAAGTAAATGATGCTAAAAACTGATGGTGTACATGGCATAATATCTACTATGATTTTTATTAAAAATATTAATACCTCTTAAAATTTATAATGTTTGACCTACTTATACTTGACCATTTAAAAAAAAACGTAGTTTAGAAACTAGACTTGAAATGTTACAATTCATGCTCTTATAACATCTTCAAATTTTGAGTATAGGTGTCTCAAATAATCTTTACATATGAGTCACTAGAAAGACATGTGTACACAATCTAGATAGATCAACATTATAAAGTGGTCATAGAAATATATAACTTGTGATTGTGAAACATGTGTAATAATATGCCCCTAGTATTATCATGACCAATAAATAGATGAAAGTCCAATATCTATATGTCTATGTGCACCCTGTATGTCATGCATCACACTCATATACCATGAAATACATGTGTATGAAAAAAAATCCACCTACCAAACATGTGATAAATAACATATGAAAATAGTATAATATACTAATCATGTCATTCTTAAATATTTATTTTTTTATTTCTATTTTTAATATTTGAATTTTTTTTCAGTATTTGTATTTCTTATATTATTGAAAATTTTGAAATTTAAAAATTGATAACTAATGATCCCATAAATGGGAGAAATATGGGTAATATTTGTATCACATTGTGTAAGGGTCACTTATCTTGAGTGAAAGATACCAGATGTATGCATATCATAGTCTAATAATAAATCACATACTATACAGTTACCATCATGATCATTAATAATATAATTATATATATGATGAATAACTATAGAAGGCCTAAGACTTTGTAGGGTCCATTTTATAGTATAATTTTTTTCATTGCATGTGTTCGCTATGGAATAAATTGAGTTATCCATGTTATGACCTGATTATGTACTATGGGAGATTATGGACTATATGATCCTTGAATATATTTCTAATTGGATGGGTGATGAATAACTAGCTATCTAGTATACTCCACTACTCTCCTATGAATTGGGTGTATACAAATATATTACACATGTGCAACCACTAATTCTACATACTTACACTATATAGGTGTATCAACCAACTGTAGTGGTAGGAGGGGTGGAGGAGGAAATATCACTAGTTGTAGAGGGTACTCATATCCCACACCTATAACTATGATTACCTTATTTTAGTGTATGTACTTGAGACACTAACACACTATAAATGGTACTACATGAAGCTTTTACAGCTAAGGGCATCCTAATAAGATGTCAAATATCCTGATACTTATTATAGCTAAGAATGGATTGGTTATAATGGTATCACCCACATGAGTAATTAGCATTATGTGTCTAAGGGTTTTCCATTTCTATACATATAATCCTTTAACTATTCTTGATGTATCTTGTATATCATATTGTGTGTATCCAAGGGAGTAAAGAAGTGTCATGGTCCACACATTATAAAATAACCCATTTTATATCATGGCATTATTTAATGGTTACTCATTGATATAAGCTTTTATGAATAGTTCATGAAATCATAATTATCATAAAAAATCTCACTATCATAAAATTAATCATATGATGTTGTGGTGAGGTAACAAAAAGGGTACCGATAATCTCATTTATTGTATGCATAATTTACTTATCAATTATCCTTAGTCTGTCATCTCATGTTTTTTGAATGTATCATTAAATATTTTCAAAATATGATTTCCAATTTTTTGTGTCATATTTTCCTCTATAGGTGTGCTCAACTCAATATTATTTTCATAAATAAGATCTTGTATCTTATATTTTAATTTGAATCATTTGTTTATATAATTTATAAAATTTGATGATAATGATAGGTAACATTACTATTATATTTATTTGGTGTAGGAATATTTAGATCAAACTCTTATGGGGAGGAAGAGTGATAAGGTTACACTCAAGTACCTTCTATAATAGTATATGATAAGTTGATGGTAATCTAGAAAACTACCTCTTCAGTAGAGTTGATAATTGAAATCAATTTTTAGGTTGTTGTATTACATTAAATATCAAGTTTTATTCATTCTTGTTGTTATTTGGATTTAAATTATAGCTTGGTTTGCTTTTAAACTTTGTTATTGAAGTATCTATAGGATCAGGTGTATAATTGAGATTATTCAAAGCTATGAGTTTACTTTTCTATCTCAAACTATATGACATAGGTCATAAAAGGATTTAAATCTCTGAAACATGATTGAATCATGGAGTGGTGCAAGTAATCTTTGCCTAAATATGTCTTTTTGCTCATTTTTATCCATATCATTAGCTAGGATAGCCTTAAGTAGAAGTACATAACTAGTTATTGGCTTGTTATACCCTTTCTTAAGTTTTTAAATTTATTCATAAGATAGTTTCTCATTAATTTTGATAGAGAAATGTGAAATAAAATGATTTGAAAAAGGTTGAATGATATAATAGATTGGACGGGAAGGTCATATAACCATCACAAGGCATAATCCTTGAGACTTCTCAAGAATATCCTAGTTTACCATTTGTATTTTAATCACAATCTAATCATAGTACATGGAATGATTGAAGGTATTATTATAAGACACCTTTACCTCTTTATAGTGAAATATTAGGAGCTATAAAACTTGCAAGTAAAATATTTAATTATATCTCAATGGCTAATGGATTATGAATGAAGACATCAAAATCCATTTAGCGACTAGCTCTAGATGTACCTTGCTCTAACTATAACACCTTAACATGCATATTTCTAATAATATACTCAAGGGAACATGCTTTAGGTGATGTTAGTGATGTAACATGCAATAATAATAGGAGAGACAAATTTTAGGTATGTAAGAATAAGCTTAGAAATCTATTGGAATACTTATGTTACCCCATCCCTTGGTTAGATAACACATGTGTAACTAGAGGTGTAGATGTAGTCATAATGTCAATGGTAGAGGTTTAAATTTTTTTAGTTGTATTCGTAACTTGAATGTGTTGCTTGATATTTAAAAATGGGTCATACTATCCCCAATGTATAGTAGATTGAACTAACTTTCAATGTTTGTGTCTTGTGATTTATGAAACTACATCAAGCTAATGTGAATTAAAGTTAAGATATTTAATGAAAATTTTGTCACCAATAGTGTTATATTGATCCATAGTAGTTGTTTCATGAGTATTAATAGTATCAAAATTCATCATAATTCCATCAATAATGCATTTAGTATGTATCTCATAAGCTTTATAGAGACTAGGAAGAACAAAGGAGGTCATGCATACCCTTTGTTGTCTAGTGGTAACAAGAGGCAATTAGGATTGGATGTCACAACAATATGATTTGAGGAAGGCTTGTTCAATGTTAATTTAAAAACTATTAGTGTTGTTATATTTTATTCATTTTATTATATGATTGATCAAAATGTAACATACCCAAGTAGATCAATATGTAAAAATTACCTTCATGACTTTCATTAACTAATAAAAATAATTTTAATTTATTATAGAAATGGGTAATGTGTATTATTAGTGAATAATTATAAATTATGTTTGAAAATAAAACCTTAAGGTTGTAATTTTAAATCTTAGAAGGATGAAATCCTAAAGGGAAATCTAGGGTTTATCATAGTTTAAGAAAGGTATGGGTTCACCAATATGTTTTACCATAATTTACTTAAGATGAAGTACTTAGTATAGTTAAGATATAGAATATTATGTGGATTCAAATCACTAAATATATAATTTAAGCATAAATTCAAATGTATAATATTGAAATAGATTTTAATGATTTGATAAGTGTCATATGATAAATATAGTAAGACAAAGGCATGAGTACTTATATTTTATGATTGATTATTTTATTGTGACTTAATTCTAATAGTGGAAAATAAAGTAAATAAATCTTTTAATTCATTAGGTTCAAGAATTGTATCTCTATTTTTGTAGGGTTGTTTCTTTTAGATCTAGGTTGATATCGACTATCAATATTGATCTTAGTGGTCCATAGTAACCTATGTCAGAAGAGGGGTGTATGACAGGTAACCTTCACCTTTTTCCAAAAACTTTGTAGGTGTTATGTTGAGATATGATGATGCACATAATTACATAAATAAACTTCCTTCACCTTAAAACCATAGGTGTCTTGTGAGTGATAAAAACCTAAAAAATCTAGGAAAAAATAATGGGATGAGTTGACCCCAATCATTCCCATTGATGATTAAACTTTACCAACATATCCAATACTTGAAGGATGGAAATAAAGCCACACATAATTATACCACCTATTATTATTTTTTAATTAAAATTATTCACTATATGAATGCAATTAATGATTTATATTTGATACTTGATAATGTTTGCTTTGAATTGGCTTTGTTATGATTCATACTTGGATTATGGCTACTCTTATTGATTGGCTTTAAATTTGGGAGGTATAAGGTAGTTTTATTTAAATAAAAATAATGTATAGATGTGTATGAGACAATTTTAAAGTCCCATATCAAGTGAGGATTGTATGCAAAGAGAAATGTAACTAATCTATAAATCAATCATATATCAGAGAATATAAATCTTACTTACGCTTCTAATTGTTGATACATTACATATTAAGGGTCATGACCAAGATGGATTTGGTATAACTATACAAGGGATTTTTTACAATAATAATATTAATAGGGAGGGTTATAAATCCTCTATTCAAATAAAAACTATGTAATAACCCTAACTAGGTCCTATGTTTTCATATTCACTGAATTAATAACAAGTAAAGTCAAGTCTAATCTAGTGCTCACTAAAGCTTGTAGAACAAAATGGGTTAGTAAAAATAAAATTAAACATGAATAATATAATCCTATTTAAGACATGTATAGGTAAGAACCTAATGCATGGAGAGAATAATATATTCAAAATCTATTACTTATGTTACTTTTGTCTACTAAAGAGAGGAACAAAGTTAGAGATACTTACCTTGAAGATGAACTCGTTGAGACTCAATCTCTCCCTTGGCCAAAGATTATTTGTAAGAGGTTGTTATGGGTTTTTAGGATCACAATAAAATTTAAAGAATCTAACACTTTTCCATAAGACAATATTCTTCTCTAAGTATAAACCCTAAGATAAGACTCCTCAAGTATAATAGTGGAAGAGTAGATTGTAAATAAGCACAAATGAATAATTAACTCTTGTCTTTTAGAAATGAAAAAATGGATGTTTATATAGGTGAATATAACCCTAGTCCTTTTCAAAATTTTAGTCAAAAAGGTTTTCCTAATTGACTCTATATCATTATTGACAAAAAAAATTAGGTCCTAGTCTATGTCAGCCAAGGGACAACTTAGAAACTAAATGCATTTTTCCAATTAGAGTACAAGGTTGATGGGTTTGATAGTGTATCATAAATTTCTAAAAAATATTTTAGACTAGGGAAGGGATAAGGAAGGAAAAAATGACTAGAGGAGGGTGAAAAATTGGAGGTAAAGCTTAGGGAAATGTTTTTAAGAGATGGTTATGTAGGTAAAAATTGGCAGTAAATGGAAAACAATCCTATAAAGCACCAATGGTCTACCCACCCTTTTCCTAGTGCACCCCTTAAGGCATGCACTTAGAGAGATTTAGATTTGATGGGTTATTACAAGATAGAAAGCATAATTAATTGATAGAGTTTAAAAATATTATGTGTATACATATTCCCCACTTGAATATCATCATGTGTCACTCAAGTGCAATAAGGGTTGGTGCTTTGAGAAAATAACATATCAACACACAATGATAAGGATAATAAAAATTTAAAATAATTTAAAATAAAAATAAATTAAATTAAATGAATGGAAAATAAATAATTGAAAAAGTAAATGTATTCATACCTTGACTTACCTTTATCACTGGATACTTATCTTCTATGTTTGTAATTTTGATCATGGATGACACATAGACTACTTTCAACAAACCCAAGGATACAAAACTAAAGAGAAAAAACAAACAAATTCATGAAATTCAAGATATCTGATGCTATGTGGATATGATGTACTTGGAAATTGGTCAAGCTAGGGTGATATGTGCTATGTTAGACCAAATGACCAATTTAAATGTTTTTAAAATAAATTGGGTAATAAAAAATCCAAGGCTACTAAATACTAAGAAACTCAAACATGTAAACCTTAAGTAAGAAAGGCAAACTCACCAAATCAAACCAAGGATACATGTCAAAAATGGATGTTAATCAAACATCAATGTGAAAGTAGTAACAATACTTACTTTAAATAAAGATGGCCAAGCAAAAGGTAAAACAACATTGATGAGTGAATAGTAAAAATCCTTAATCATGAATGGAAAAAGTGAATAAAATGGAAAATAACATTAGTGAGTGAGGAATAACAAGAGAACCTCAATCAACAATGGAAAAAGTACATGAAATTAGAAACATTCTCAAATGTCTATAAAAATGGGTAGTACAAAAATGATAAATGGTAAAATCAATCAAAGTAATGTTGGGATGTAAAAAAATGTTGTAAAGAAAGTAATCCATAGTTTCTCAAGCATATTATTTTTTCTAATTATAGACAAAACTGAAACAAAGTGGTGCTAACATGTTTTAATATGTGAATAAAAGGGAATAGAGAAGAGGGAAAACATATTTAGAATCACATGTACCTATCAAGGGAGGAAATGAAATGTGTGGAGGGGAGCATGAAGGTAAAACCAAGGTAGAGGAACTCTTTATTGAAGTCAAGACACTCAAATTAGTTTGGTCAAAAAAAGAGGAATTTTGACATTAAGGACTCTAAAGAACTTCTCTTATCCACACAAGTCTTAGGTCAATAAATTATCTAGATCATCCCATGAAGGATATATGTATTTAAACTATAATGAATGTACTTTCCCACAACATGTTACCCATTCTTTAGGACTCCTTATAGAGCCACCAGTTTATTATGAAGATTGGTTACTTGAATGAGAAAGTAGGTAGCACCAAAGTTTTTTTTGAATTCTCCTATTCCAATCTACTGACTTATCGCGCCCCAATGGACCTTAGCTCTATCATGAGGCTAAATATAGAGTTTAATTTTTAATGATAGATAAGATATGTACTTTGAATTATGTCCTTGGGTGTGATTTTAACTTTTGACTTTGAATGTTACCTTTTGTATCATTGACTTTTATTTCAAATGATTTGGTTTTTAACTTTTTTTGATGGATTTTTCTATTCCTCCTCCATATGGATTTGGAAAACTAAACATGGGTGATAAATATGACTTTCATTTGAAGACTTCAAACTTGGTTTCTAAGAAAGATAAATTTAGAGATCATGCTATCTAAAAGTCTAGTTAATTTAGGTGAAATAAAAGTTCTATCTTGACTTCGACCTTGTTTTATCCAAAGTGAAGTGAAAGGAAAGGAAATCAAGAGGAATGAAATGTGAAATAATTTGATTTACTTCAAATCATAAAAAAAAAGTGACAAAGGGTGAAAAAGGGATATAATGATAATAAAGTGTGATTCCTTATCATATAAATAAGGGAAGTGTAGGAAAACATGCTAACATAGTTTGTTGTGCAAATTTTATCTTAAAAAAGAAGTAAAAACCAAAGTTGAGATCAAGGATCAAAAAATCGTAACCATTTCTAGACACATTTTAGAAAAGGAATACTGAATTAAATATGGAGATTTTATGAAGAAATCCTGGTCTTGTCCATTATCTTACATTAAAATCACAAAAGAGAAACCCATGAGGGTCCAACAAGTATGTGAAAAGTAAATGGGATAAATATAATATCTATGGGGAAGTATAGGTCCTATCCATGGTCTTCTATTGAAACTCACAAAAATAAAAAAAACCTAAGGGGTACCAAAAAGTATTGGAAATCAAGGAAATAGGGAAAACAAAAAGAAAATCATGAGGAAGACTGGGTCTTATCCATGGTTTTAAAATGTAAATCATGAGAAAAGAGAAACCAAAGGACCAGATGGAGGAACTAAGGTTTGTGAAAAGAGGGACTGATGTAGAGGGTGAGACCCATGTAAGTATCCTTCAAAAAGTGTTCAAAATATAAAATATAGAAAACATGATAAGAAGGGAAAGATCTACGCTAATGTCTATATCAAGGATGATCATGTGAGAGATAAGCCTATGTATCTTGAAAGGTTTCTCAAAGCTAAATTAATTTGGTATCATGTAATTTAGAATAAGAGTGGGCATCCTAAGATGTCTAAATGGGTAATTGGATGTAGGGATGTGAATAATAAGATGCCCTAAAGTCTGAACTGATATGTGGGTGGAGATTACAAAATGCCCCAAAGGCTAAAGTAATATATGGATTGGCATCACAAGATGACCCAAAGGTTGAAATAGGAAAAAAAAAGTAAGAAGAAAAGAGCACCCCATATATTGTCTAAATGGATTCAGGTTGTCCAAAAAGATTCTAATAGGGGATTTCATGATTCTTGATGAAATAATTTAAGATTAGGAAAGAAAAGAGAAAAATAGAGATAAAGTCATCTATACAAAGAACAATGTCAACCAATAGATACAAAATTGACTTGTTAAATAGTGTAGTACTAAATAGGGGAGATAAAAGAGAGATAAAGATACATAATCATATAGGTCAACTATGTAATATAGGTAATAAGGTGAAAAATAGTCTATAAGAGACTATATCAACTAGAATGACAATGTTTTGAAATAGGAAAAAAGTTTTACAAGATAGTTTTGTTGATGCTCAATTACCCCCTATTCCTAGAATGAGGACCCTCATTTCCTAAATTTTCCAAAATTCCTAAGATGCCAAGCTTGCCAATATAGTTGACTACATATATAATTGATTTAATACTTCCTATCAATTTTTGGTTAATTATTCATATTTCAATACTTATTGAACCTCAAAATATTCAAGTTATTACAAGTTTTCTTCAAGTTTCATTCAAACAATGGATTATTAACCATGAATTCTTCAAAAAATATATAGACATACCTTCTCTAAGGATGTTCTACCTAGTTTCCCAATTGGCATGAGAGACACAAGCCTCTTCAAATCTTACTGGACTAACATTATACTTTTTTTATATAATTTACTTACATTAATTTTCTTTAGACTTGTTTAATTTGCTCATAATGGGCATCTAATGTTTTCAAAAGTCTAACTTAACTTCTCACTTGGCCTCATAACATGTCAAAGTTAAAGTACCAGTTTGAGATGATTTACAAGACATCAAATTAAATATTTTAGCCTAAAGAGGATAGGTGCCCACCTTATAAGCCTTAATGATTTATCATCCCATGCAAGACACTTAGAATAAATCTATGAAACCCATGAGCCACATGAATTCATCTCAAAATCTCATGAGGGAGTTCGCTATTGGATTTAAATCCATAGGGTACATATTAATATCTTGGTTCTTATAAGCAATTCGATTCAATATAAGTCACTACACATCCCACATAATCCTAAATCCCACAAGATGATACCATGTGTCTCGAATGTGACCATCCAAACTCAAGTAGTCTTCAAAAGTATCATGTGTTCCCTCTAGATTCATCTGATACTGACACATGTCTACACCACATTTAATTTGATCCAAAGCTCATGACAAATATAAGAAGAACACATGGATGCATTGGAGCTATTCGATTAAGGCTCAATGATAAATAACTATCTGAGGTCCCTTTTAAGAGTGAAAACTAATATAATAATGAAGAGAAGCCTATGAGAATGATGGGTGTCCCCTTTGGGTCTATATGATGATGACACTTGTCATGCCTACATTATTTCTACCTAAGGACCCACTAGAATACCTTTTAAGGCCCACCAAAGTGATGTGTGTCCCCATTAGACCTATGAGATGATGTCACATGTCATTCTCATGGATCTATGACCTAAGATCAATAAAATTTCCTCCAAAGTGATGTGTGTCCATCTTAAACCTACATGATGATACCACTTGGAAACCTACAAATATGCATCCTAAGATTGATCAAATCATCTCCAAGAGTTATGCATGGCTCCACCTAAGCCACAAGATTAAATCCAAATTGCCAACAACTATATATAAGCCTTTCATAAGTGATACCTATGTAAACGAAGCCATGATTTCTTGTGATAGAGCCACTTGGCCAATAAAAAGCTTTGATTTCTTATGACAATGACACCTAACACTCCTACAACCAACCAAAGTTAGAGGGCCCCACTTAAGATCTCACCATGAATATAAATATGCCACATGGTATAATATAAATGACACATCACACTAAGAAACATTTTAAGATCTTGAGAGCAATTAGAAAGTATCATATGTCTAGATTTGAGATGACTAAGTAGTTTAGTCATATTTGGGCCTTATGAGCATGTAGCTTGATCTGAGGTGGAATGACACATGTCAAAAGATGGTAAAATTTAGATTAAAATATCAAACTGATGTCAAATTAAAATTAATTTAGTGGTAAATTTGAATTCTAAAAGTAATTAAATGTCAAAAGTAATAGTTTAGGTGTTTTGAATGTAAAGGTGATGAACTCACCATTAATATGACATGAACTAGAATCACCATAAAACCTTGCATTAATCAAATAAATATACAAAAGGAAACCCAACTTGATTATTTATACCTACATTTTCATTCAAACCCCTAAGTATTTGATGTCTCTACTATCTGCATTCTCAATTCAATTAAGCTCAAGCTAATTCAAAAGTTACACCTAGGCCACTATTATTAGAGCTCTAAAGTCATAGAGAGGTATGTAAGGATGTTAATTAATACCCAAAAAAATATAAAAATGGCATAGGTAGGACCTTACACCTCAGGTAAGGTCATTGCATTTGGAGATAATGATTTTCTTTTTGAATATGGTAATTCAATCCTATTCAAGGACACATAGTTCATCCCCATAACCATAAACATGGGGGACATGCATTACAACAACATCTATTATAATATTGAAGGAGCTATGGATCTTGATGATTCCAAGACCATGTCACATAATATTCAACTCACTTTAAACATCCTTACAATACAATTTATCAAGCCCCACAAATTTATAGAAAAACTAGAAGTCATGCCATGTGCTGACCTGATATATGGCATATTTGAGATGTAAAAACACAAAGATGGATTGATCAAATACATAAACCAAGGGATCCTAATTGTTTTCATCACCAATCCTAATTTTAATAAATACTATGACCTACATTTACTATAGGTGGAATACAACTAGAGCATCATCAATAACTAGTATAAGGCACACTCTCTAGATAAAGTCTTGGCATCATGGGTGACTAACCCAAATGGATTTATCTTCATGAAGGACATAAGAGACCTACCTATCCAAAAATTTAGGAAAAGAGTAAGTATTTGCCTACTTTACTAAGTACAGTACTTAGAAATGCACATATTGGTTATGTAGACATGAGGACTATTATAATGTTGTAACTATTATTAGAATATCAATAGATTCCCCCATTAGGGGACATTATGAGCAGTAATCTAGTTACTTCTATGAATAACAATTACAAGAATGGGGCTCCATTATACATGATATATTTGTTATATGTTATATGTGTGACTACATAATTTAGACCAAACACATGGTCTCTAGAATGAGATGAAGTTGTACCCCAGACATTTTTTGCATTACACATCCACCACTTTAGGTATAATATCAAGATAATTATAGAGAACTTTTATTTTCTTGTTTAAAAGTTTATCAACAAGTGTGAGATGAAAAGGGTCCCGCTAGAATTTAGAATGATGTTAAGAGACATGGGTATCTTCTATCTCTACCCTAAATCCATGGTTATTCAGATGGAAGGGGTAATGGTAGCTCCACTTAGGCTATCAAGATATGTGCCAATGAAGTTAGCAAAGGAGTACATGGCTTATCAACTCCTCCATGGAGTTGATGGTGTCTTTAAGAGGAATAAAAATATAGTCCCCCACAAGATGCCTTAAAATATATTGAGGGATAATATGATGAAATGGAAAGATATTATAGTAATAGTAAGGCATAGGGTCTCATACCTATTTCCCAAGGATGGTTTTAAGGCATGGGACTCAAAAAATGTCATTGCTAGACATCTGATTAAATTATAGAAGGATGTGGAATTAAAATATAAACATGAAGAAGAGGTACATGAGTGGATTTACCTAGATGCATTTAATGATGATGTGGTCATTATAAATGCTACTAGGAAAAATATAGAGCTTGAGATGAGGCTTGATAAGGAAAATAAGAAAGAGGACATCATAAGACCATAACCACCAATAGCCCATGGAGGATTGTTTGATGTAGACTATGAGGATAAGAAAGAGGAAGATCAAGATGACAACATTCCTCTCATCATAAATAGACCTTGCATACCTTCAATGAAATCCACTCCTAGTGGATAGGACATGCCTCCAAGTTTTGAGCTAAGAGAAGCTAGTGGCCAACCTAGATACTCTCAAGAGCTTATACTTGTTTTCACATCTTCCAAATAATCTACCATAAAATACTTGGACCAATATAGACCTAATGTTTTTGAGCTTTAATATTCCCCATGAGGAATTGATTTCTCAATGGAGGAACTACAATTACTAACTAGGATAACTATTGAAAAGGTTTACATAAGGAATAAGTCTCCCAGAGCTACCATGAGAGGAGTAGTGGCCCTTCCACCATCTTCCGAAACTCCTTCATTAAGTACTACACATTTTCCTTCCTTCCTAGTTGTTATTATGTTTACAAATACTCTTGCTTTTGTTGTTTTTACCACTCCCATGTTCACATCCCCTACTATTGCTTCTATTGGAGGCACCATTTCCCACATCATCTCCCATGCCACCATCAAAATTCCACCTCTACTAAGATCCCAAAACATTAGTGTTAGAAAAAACATGGGTTAAAATCCTTATTAGGCCACCAAAATAAGTGTATCTCTCACTCTTGGATCCCCTACATCCATAAAGCCATTAAGATCCATTATAAAGTCATTCACCTAGAAGAAACCACTTCACTTCACCTCACCTCAATAACCAAAATGATTGGTCCTTTAATGTTGATCTCATTTATTCTTAGCATGGGCCCTATTAAATCCTTGTTTGATACACTTGGGAAATTAGACCCAACTAATTTATATATCCATACCATAGCCCTAACTTCCTCCTCTTCTATCCAAGTACTCAAATTATAAAAACCTCTCATATAACCACCATATATAGCCACCCCAAATTGGGTGAGGAACATGATGTAGATAATAAGGAAGGTATGGCTTAAGCAATCCAATATGCAACCCAAATTTTGATGAGGTTTAACCCCACCATAGGCACTATGAAGAGGGTAATCTAAAGAAAAGTGGAGTAGCCATGGTTAGGCTCGACTGTGATTCATGAGAGTTAGTAGTCTCTCCTCACCTTGATTATAAAGATGAATGTTGGACATAGAGAGGTACAAGAGTATGTAGAGGACCATATATCTATAGTAAAATTAGAATAAAAATATACTATTGCCTTGATGAAGGGGATGCAATAGGAACTAAAGAGGCTAAAAGAGCAAGGATTGCCCATTGTGCTAGATGGCACTTTAATTTACATAATTAATGTTGTTATTAATATCTTTAGCTTTTATAACATGAGGAAAAAGAGGTAGGAATATGAGATTAAGTAGGCCAAATTATTCATTAAACTTAACGAAAATCTTAACCATTATGACACCAAGTTATCGAACTTGGCTAGAGTGGCAATAAGCAATAAGTTACCTAACTTTAAGGTTCTACCTTTTGAAGACATTGTTCCTAGAAAAACTATCCTCATGAATAGGAGGAGGATTTTGAAGACATGGTTGGATCTACTCAAGGATGTAATTACATCCTTTAAAAAAAAATTAAAGATTGCCTTGATATTAAAGGATGCCATGATCACTAGGGTGACCAAGCCTAAAGGCACCCTTATGGACAAGAAAGAATTTAGATCACAAATTAAGGTATTTATTTCACAATTCTAGTAATATGTGACAGGTGCCAAAATAGCTATTGAGGTGATATAAATTTTGGAATTTTATAATTAAAGGCTATAAAAGGAAAATATCATTAAAGAGGCACTAAGACTAATACTCACAGAGCATAGCAGGATCATCCAAGGCATACCTAATTTATTTAGGCCCGTGATCTTAGAATTTACTCAAATTGACCAATATTATTAGGCTTGTGTAGAGGTATGGACAAAAAAAGAAGCAAAAAGTAAGTAGAGGCATCAATAAAAATAGGAGCAAACATTACAAAAACCAACTCTAGGTGCTTTAGATATTCTATTTTAACTTGTAAAATCAAATATAGAATATTTTATTATTATGGGGAATTTTAAGCCACTTGGTTTTATATGGGGTGCCATTGTGATCCAATTAAACATGTCTTGGGAATTTTGAGTGCATAAATAGGAGTTTCCCCCTCATTTTTAAAGCAAAAAATATTGGTTATCAAAATTAATACAAAGAGCCAAAGAATTTGAGAGCCTATCTGTAGTGTTTTTTTGTGGGTGTTATGTGATTTCTAAATTATCATGTTCTTAAATGAATAATATTTTCCTTTTTTCAAGTTAATTTGGAAGTTACATTTCATATATGCATCTATTAATTTGAGCTTAATGCTAGGCTAACAAACTTTATAGTATGTTTTCCCTATTTTCTTCTCATTTACATCTAAATGTGCCATGAAATTTATTACGATTAAGCAATTTTACACAAAGTATGATTTAAAATACATGCATTCATTTTATTTAAAGATTTAAATTCATTTATTTAGATTTAATCTTTATGCTAGAGTTGGTAGATGCTAGTTTTCATATGTTTTGACTTATATGCTAGTAGAATTGATATCTTTAGTCATCTAAAGCACATCTTCTTTTTGACCTTACCCTACTCACTCTTGGATCTACCAATGAATCTCTCTAGTTTACATCATGTTTTAAATAGCCACTTTTTGTTTGTATTTTGGATAGTAATTGGCATATATTAAGATAATTCACAAATATTAGTAACAAAAGTGTCACTACATAAGAATCTATTATCCTTATAGTAGGGTCTACTTGTAGAATTTCAAAGTGGTGAAAATATCTCTACCATTTGTGTTATTCTCAAGTCCCATGTCATTCTAGATCTTAAAATTGAGATTCTCACTTTCTCCTTATTTCCTAGTGACACAGGGAGCACAATACATGCATTAACAATAAAGGGAAATTTTTATCACTAGAAGGAGGGCCATATGCAACTAATTTCATGAATCTTTGTTGAATTATAGTGTACTTCATTATATACATGCTTAATTTCTTCAAGGTACAATAATATTGATAAATAATACTAAGGATATGCATTCTTTACATAAATCTTTACATTATTTGAAATATTTGATTAAGTTAATGTTCATTTACTTAAATTTGTATAAATATAGGTGTAATACCCCATTATTTACTCATATTAAGGGTTATTTTAATCATCTTTGCAAATTTTGGTAAAAATTTGTTAAATAATCTATATATTTATGTAGAGATCAATCTCTAAGGTGTTTTTTGTATTTGGGTCTAAACATTTGAGATCATATTTCTATAATTTACTTGGATTTAAGTGAAACTTTTCTTAGATTTGTGATTGAATTTATTTTAAAATGCTCAAATGATTTTAGATCATTGAATAAGGCATTGATACACTTTGATGTGTTCGTTTAACACCAAAATTTGTAGGTTAACATGTAAAGCTAACAATATTTGTGTAGGTTTTGATAAATCTAAGGTCTTATAGATTAAATTCTCAAAAATCAAGGTGGAGTTTCTTGATATAAGGTTTTATATCTAAGATTCATTAATTTTTGTGATATTTAGCATATATGAAGTCTATATTTGAAGATCCTTTAGCTTTATTACCCATCCTACATCTTGGAGTTACCTAAGATTATAACCAAGTCCTAATTTAAACCCAAGACCCCTTTAGCATCCTTAGAAACCCATAAGAAGCCATGAGAAAATAGAGGTAGATTTAGGAAGTCCAAGACCTAGCCAAATTCCCCTTCTAACCAAAATAATCAACCTCTCATACCAATCATGACATGGTTAGCTATCTCATCCATCAATGTCCCTAGGACCGTGCATGATCTATCTACGAATCTAAAAAAGTACCTACCTCTCTTTACCCCCACTGGGAGAGTGACTGTTGAAGAACATGTGAAGTCATTTAAGGCATATTTAAGGTTTTTCAACATGATTCATGAGGATGTGGCCTGCCACCTTTTTCCCTTCACTTTTAGGGATACAACTTATGATTGGTTCCAAAACTTACCTAAATATTCCATCGTGGGATGGGGTCAGTTTAATGATACCTTTACTCCCTGATTGGTAAGGGTAGTTACTCCAAGAGTTGTATACCAATAATTTACCACCCTCAAAATGGACCTAAAAGATCCAATCAAAATGTTTAATTCTAGGTTCCCAAATATGTACACCCTAACATCCCCACCATATAAATCTATAGATTGTTTAGCCTTAGAAATATACAAGAATGCTTTGGACATAATGACAACCATATAATTGAGGAGATCTATGGGTATTGACATGTTACCTTTATCCTTTGATAAATCTATATATATTGACAAGTAAATGCACCCACAAGGGCATCCCACCTTTGTTATACTAAGCTTTGATCCAACTATGCCTACCTTAAATGTCATCACTAACATGAATCAAAAGCAACTTGCATTGAATCAATTACCAGTCCTCAACTAGGTGTCTTTGAGTCATGTCATACCTAACTAGTAGTTTATATTATTTAACCAAACAAATGTCTGGGCACACCCCTAGAATAATCAAGAAATGGTATCTATAAACACCACCAATGTCTAAGCCAACACCTAAAATAAAATGAAAATAGAAACCCCAAAGGGAGAGTTAGACTCAATCCAAAGAATGGTCTAAAAGCTCGTTAATGATTTTTTGGATATCAATAAACACATGGGTAACATTTTTGAAAGATCTAACAAGAATTATAATTTCTAAAGATACAATATAACTTTAAATAGGCTTAATAATAATAATAGTGATCTCCTTTTGAGAAAATTACCTGAGATAAATATTTGTGAGATGGCCTTGCCTAACTGGTGCCAAGTGTACAATATAGGTAGACATGGAGAGCTCAACTGTGTTGAGGTATACCATATATTTAAAGCCATCTAGATCTAGATAGATGGATTCAAGGTGAACCCCACTGATCAAGGTAATACTAAAGGCTCTGATAACTCCAATGATGTTTCTAAAGCACCTAAATCAATGCTCATGGTTGAGACTTATGAATTCCCTAGCTAAGATGAGAATGAACCTAAAGACAATGTTGATGAAGTTTATGATTTCCAATAGTACCAACGAAGCAACTATACCTTGAGAAGAAAATGTCAAAACACACCCTTGACAACCTCTACTCCACCTAATAAACTAGATACACCCCCTGATATTAAGATAGACAATAAGCCTCCACTCCCCAAAGGTAAGGAGAGCTAGAAAATAATAGGAGTCCCTTGCATGGCATTAAAGGGTGTATAAAACATAATGGAAGACATGAAGAAGATCAAGGTGAACATAACATTACATGAGCTCACACAAATCACTGAACAAAGTGATTTACTATTAAATTCCTTGAATGAAAATATTAGATCTAACAAGGCTAAGTAAGCTCATGCCAATGTGGTAATGTACAAAATTAAGCATGAGGTTATACCATTTTTATTAACTATTAGTATTTTTGGTAAGAATCTCCATAATTGCTTACTTGATTCTAGTGCTTTGGATAATATTATGCCTCTAGAAATTTATGAAAAATTGGTGTTAAACCTAGTTAAATATGATAAAGTGGTGGTACCATTGGATAAGTCAAGAGTGAAGGTAATAGGTGAATTATTGAATATCCATATGCAACTAGCTCATGAGCCTCAAATACAATAGCTCATTGACATTCAGGTTGTTTGCATACTTGAAGCTTATGGATTGTTATTAAGTTGAGACTGGACTAAATCCTTAAATGGATACATGTCCATGGATTGTTATCACATTTGGTTGCCTTGGTGAGGGATCCCAGATTAGATTAGGATTGAAAAAAAACCCAAGATGAAATACATGATCATATAATATAATGCCAAGAATGAGAAGGTAAACTACCAATCCTTTGACTTGGGTTTCTATACTCTAGAAACCTCTAACATTATTTCTTGTGATAGCATTAAATAAGAACAAAGCAAATATCCTTAGACATTGCACTTTGATGGTACATGAGCCAAAAAAATTTTAGGCATTAGAATTATGCTAAAATATATTGAAGGAAGGTAGTATTTATCTTCTTATAGATTAAAATTCTCTTGCACTAACAATTTAGCATAATATGAAGCTCTTATCTTATGACTTCAATTTATAATTATACATAAGACTAAATAATTGTTAGTCTGTGGGGATTCTAAACTAGTTGTGAATCAAATTAGAAGTAGATATCAATTTAAAATTTGTCACTTAAGAAAGTATAAATTCAAATCTTGGGATTTAATTTAATACTTTGACTCATTCAATATTGTTTCTTTGCCTAGGGAATAGAACTAGTTGGCAGATACTCTAGCATCAAGGACAACAAAATTGGTTCCTCCAAAGGATTTGAGCCTATAAGGATTCATTGTGGAGATAATTTCATGCCCTTTTATGCCAAATAACATCATTCACTTTGAAGTTTTTGATGATGACCAGTAGATAATTGATTTCCTATGTAATGATGACATATTCAAATCTCATATCATTGATGAACAAGATGGAAGTCCTATAAAATATTTAAATAAAAATGAAGATGGATTAGTCCAACTTAAAGAGAATCAAATCCCCAAAGGAATGATCTCCATATAAAAGATGTTTGACTTAGAGAAGCAAGAGACTGAATCCAAGTAACCCAAATTAAGTCAAGAGGATTACAAGTAAGTGAACCTACGAGATCCTAAGAATGAACAAAATGTCAACATTGGTGTAGTTTGCACTGATGAAGAATTAAATAAATCTAATGACTTCTTAACCAAGTTTAAGGATGTTGTTGTATGGTCATATGATGAACTAAAGATATTTGACACCAGTGTGATCACTCACACTATTACACTAAAAGAAGCCTATAAATCTTTTAAGAAAAGACAAAGACCAATAAATACATTTTTATAACCACTAATTTACAAATAAGTGAAGAAATTTATTGATGCAAGGATAATCTTCCCCATAAGAAACTTGACATGATTCGCTAACCTCATGCATATTCAGAAGAAAAATAGGTAAATTTGACTTTGTGTTAATTTCCATAATTTGAATAGATATTTCAAGAAGGATAATTACCCTTTGCCATATTTAGATGAAGTCATGTAGTTTGTAAGTGGCTCTAGAATGATGTCATTCCTAGATGGATTTTTAGGCTACAACCAAGTCCTAGTAAACAAGAGTGATAGAATGAATACTTCCTTCACCATTAAATGGGGAAGATTTTCCCACAAACAAATGCCATTCAGACTTATGAATGTAGGATAAAATTTATAGTGAGTGATGGACCATGCATTTCATGGATTAATAGGTAAATGCATTATTATTTACATGGAAGATCTGATAATTTTTCCAAAAATAGGGAAGATCACATGATGCATTTAGAATAAGTGCTAGAGAAGTGTAAAAGGTATGGAATTTTATTGAACCCTAAGAAAAGCATATTTTATGTGACTAAACGTAAAATCTTAAGACATGTTATCACTCAATAAGGTATGACCATTGACCTTAATGGGATCAATTTAATTTCAAAGGTGGAAGTTCTAATTAGCAAAAAAGAATTAAAATCTTTCTTTGGTAAAATCAACTTTGTGAGAAATTTTATATTTGATTTTATAGATATTATGGGACCACTCAATGCCATGCTAAAGAAGGATGCCAAGATATAATGGATAGCTAAGGTGAAAAAGGCCTTTTAGGACATCAAAGATACTATTATTTAAGCCCCTATCTTGATAATTCCTAATTTTAATAAATATTTCTATTTATACTATTTAACTTCTGATCATACTATTGTTGTTGTCTTAACATATAAATAAGATGACAAAGAGTACCCCATAGCCTTTATGAAAACTAATTTGAAGAATGTAAAGTTGAATTATCCTATTTTACACAAGCAAGCTTACACACTAATGAAGTATATAAATAAATTTAGATGCTACATCCTAAGAAATAAGACATATGCCATAGTGTATGATCTAGCCATCAAATTGATGTTAGGATAGAATGAACTCAAAGAAAGAAGATGAAAAAGGTTGACCAATCTTCAATAATGACTTATAGATAGAATATTTTAAGTTAGTAAGAGGTCAAGGTATTATCTAACTCATTTTAAACACCGATCCTCACATTGATGTTTTGTAGGTGGAAGCAAATCAAGTACCTAGTAGAGATTGGTATAAGGGCATAGTTCATTACTTGCTACATGGAACATGTCCATCACGCCTCAAGAGAGAATAAAAAATATCCCTCATATTGAGATCATCTCATTTTATGATCAAAAGAGGAGTCCTCTATATAAATAACTATGAAGGAATTTATATGAGGTTTGTTTCTAGAATTGAGGCCACCAAAATCATGAATAGATTCTAGGACATATTGGGAAGTGGTCACCATTCAGGGAACACCAAAACACATAAGATATTTAGGGCTAGTTATTATTGGTTGACAATTTTCAAAGACACACATGATCATGTGAAAACATGCCACCAATGTCAAGTATTTGATTGAAAAGAGATAAAGGTAGCCATGCCTTTTCAACTAGTAATCAAAGCAAAGATAGTCACATAATGGGGCCTCAACTTCATAGGAGTAATCAATCCCAACTCCTTGAGAGGACACAACTTTTTACTCACTTCCATAGACTATTAAACAAGGTGGATTGAAGTAATGGCCACCAAGAATAATAGAGAAATTGAGGTCATCAAGTTTCTAAAAGAAAACATTATCACTTAGTTTAGAAAACCCCTATATCTGATATGTGACAATGGCCCATCCTTTGCCTCCATAGCATTCACTAAATGGGCCTATGAAAACTAGATAGTCATCAAATTTTCTTCAAATTAATACCCCTAGGGTAATGGGGTGGTTGAATCCACTAATAAAAAAATGATCAATACCATTAGGAATTCTACAAGAAAAAGACCAAGAGAATGGTAGTCTCTATTAAAGTTTGCTCTAAGGGAAGATAGAACTAGGTACAAGAAGGAACTCAAAACATCTCTATTCCTATTATTTTATGGTAAAAAACCTATATTTACCATCATGTTGAAGCTACCCACCTATGAGTTCATGGTTGAGTACATGGAGAATTATGAAAGGGTGCAGTCTAGGATACTAAACATCATCCAAATGGAGGATGTTAGGGATGAAGCATTCCAAAATTTCAGAAAGCATCAAGATGTTGTGAAAAGATGGTTTGAAAAGTGAGATAAAATTAAACCATTTTGAATCTCAAACTTATTCCTACTATGGGATAAGGCCCACAATAAAAAAGGACAACATGACAAGTTCACTCCTCTTCTAGATTAGAAACTATCAAGGAACGAAGATACTCAATGAAAACACATTCAAGCTCAAAGACTTGTAAGGGAATAAATTAGCCTTTGTAGTCAATAGGTAGTATCTGAAACATTATTTCTTTGTTTCTCTATCAAAAATTTGAGAAAGTCAATAGTCTCATTTAGAATTAGAGTAGGTAGGGGTAGAATAATTTTCTTTTCTTTTTTTTCCTTTCTCACTTTCTACTTTGCTTTCCTATTTGATTTTATGTTGTTCCCTTTTTTATTTCCTATTGTGTGTTTGTTTTTTGTCATGTGATTTAGCTTAGTAATAAGTCCTCTAGACAAGAATTCTTTGGGCTCAATTTGCACCAATCTAATCCTAAAATGGGAAGAAGGGATTTTTAATCTTAAACATTGGTTATCCAAAGTTTGGAAGCCTATAACATTATTCTAATTTAGAAATTTGGGTTGGGTTAATTAATATTTAGTATTCTCAGGAAAATACTAAGTTATTTTAAGTTTATACTATGGTTTAGATGACTAAACATTTGCTTGAACTAGAGTTTGAAGATATGTGGACCATTATAATATCACTCAAATCCATTAAATAAATTGCCTGAGTAGAACTTATTTTTTTTAGTGTGAATAATATTTAGGATATGTCTTGACACAATCCTCACACTTGGATAATTTTGGCTTCCAACCATTTTGGTCTATGAATGTAGGTATAAAAAATAATTATAATAAAATATGATACACCAATGAAGTGAAATCATAAACTTCTTCATATTTTATGAATGGTGATTCAATAAATCTATAAAAGGGATATGGATGCCTAGCTGGAAGTAGATCAAGGCTTGGAGTGGAGCCAAATGTATCTATATTGGTGATATGGATGTTTGGCTAGCAATAGAGAAATGCCGAAGCCATCCCTAACTTAACAAAGCATTATTATACAAAATCTAAAGAATTCTTAAGTCATTTCATGTTGGATGTCTTGAAGATTGAAAGGTATCATTTCTTAACCCAATGGAAATGGTCTAGAAACTTCAAAGCACACACATATCATGATTTCCTACAAGGTTTAAGCTCTAGTTCTAGCTTGTGAGCTTTCATTAGTTCTGAAAAGTAATTTTTATATTGACTAAAAATCATAATAAGATGACTAATTTTTTATTCATATTTGAACAAAAGATGTTGATTCTAAAATTTTACAATGTTTCCCTATAAAGTTTACCATTTATTAATGCTCAACTACCCCCTATTCCAAGAATGGGGACCCTCTTTTCCTAAATTTTACAAAATTCCTAAGATTCCAAGTTTGCCAAAATAATTGACTGCATAAAAAACTGATTTAATACTTCCTAGAAATTTATGGTTAATTATTCATATTTAAATACTTATTGACCCTCAAAATATTCAAGTTATTGTATTTTTTCTCCAAGTTTCATTCAAACAATGGATTATTAAACATGAATGCTTTAAAAAATGTGGAGGTAGACCTTCACCAAAGAGGTTATACCTAGTTTTCTAATTGGCATGAGAGCCATAAGCCTCACCAAATCTTACTAGACTAACCTTACACTTTTTTTAAAGCATTTAATTACATAATTTTGCTTTATACTTGTTTGATTTTCTTGTGATAGGTGTCTGATGTTTTCATAAGTCTAACTTAACTTCTCATTTGGCCTTATAGAACATCAAAATTAAAGTAGTAGTTTGAGATGATTCATGGGATGTAAAAATAAATATTTCAACCTTAAGATGATAGGTGTCCACTTCAACAATTTTTATGAAGCCTTAATGATTCATCACCCTATGTAGGACACTTAGAATAAATCTATGGAACCCATGAGACACATGGATTCATCTCAAAAACTCATGAGGGAGTTAGCCATTAGAATTCAAATCCATAGGCTACATGTCAATATCTTAGTTCTTTCAAACAAGTCCATTAAATCTAATTCATTACATGTCCCACTATAATCTTGAATCCCACAAGATGCCATCATGTGTCTCAAGTATGACCATCCAAACTCAAGTAGTCATTTGAAGTGCCATGTGTTCTCTCCAGATTCACTCGAGATCAACTCATGTCAACACTACATTAAATCTGATCCAAATCTCATGAGAGCTCTAATAAGGACATGTGGATGCATTCAAGACTTCTAATCGAGGATCAATGGTATACAGTTTATTGAGGTCCCTTCTAAGAGTGAAAAGTGGTAGAATAATAAAGAGAAGCCCATAATAATGATGTATGTCCCCTTTGGGTCCACAAGATGATGACACTTGTCATGCCCATGCTTCTTTTACCTAAGGACCCACTAAAACACTTTCGAAGGCCTGCTAAAGTGACACGTATCCCCACTAGACCCATGAAATGATGCCACATGCCATTCTTGTAGAAATGCAACCCAAGATAAATATAATTGCCTTTAAAGTGACACTATCCAAATTTAACATATGCTATGATGCCACCTAACACTCCCATAAAACTACATCCTGAGATTGACTAGATCATCTCCAAGAGCAACATGTGGTTCCACCTAAGCCACATGATTAAATCAAAATTGTGAAAAACTATCCAAAAGCATTCCAAAGGCAACAACTATAAACAAAGCCATGATTGCCTATGATAGAGCCACCTAACCAAGAAAAAACTATGATTTCTCATGAAAGTAACATGGGAACTACCATAACTAACCAAAGCTAGAGGGCCCTACCTAAGAGCTCACCATGAGTATAAATATGCCACATGGTAGCATATGAATGACCAATCACACTAAGTGACATTATAAGAGCTTAAGAGCAATCAAAAAGTGCCATGTGTCTATATTTGAGCTGACTAAGCAACTTAGTCATATTTGGGCCCCATGACCACCTAGCTAGATCCAAAGTGGCATGGCACATGTTAAAAGGTGGTAACCTTTAGATTCAAATATAAATTTTATGGAAAATTGAAAGATAATTAGTGCTAAATCTTAATTATAAAAGTAAATAAATGCCAAAATCAATAGTTCAAGTGTTTTGAATGCAAAGGTGATGAGCTTGCCATTAATATAATATGAACCAAAATCACCATCAAACCTTATATTGATCAAAGTAATATAAAAATGCTTCCCAATTTGACTATTGATACCTACATTTGTATTCAAATCCCTAAGCATTTTCTCTCAATTGTTTGCATTCTCAATTCAACAAAGCTCAAGCTAATTCATAAGTTGCACCTAGTCCACCATTGTTAGAGCTTTAAAGTTGCATAAAAGTATGAGATGACATTAATTACTACCCAAAACACTATAAAATTTTCATAGGCAAGACCCTCCACCTTGGGTAAGGGCATTACATTTGGAGATGATGTTTTTCTTTTTCAATATGGCAATTCAATCATGTTCAATGACACAAAGTTCATCCCCACAACCATAAACATGGGGGACATGTATTAAAATAGTGTCTAATAAATATTAAAGGATATAGGGATATTGATGATTCTGAGACCATGCTTCACATTATTCATCTCTCTTCATACATCCTTTCAATACAAGCTATTAACCCCCACAAAGCCATAGTAAAACTAGAATTCATGCTATATACTAGCCTGATATATGGCATATTCAAGATGTCAAAATGTGAATATGGATTGATAAAATACATAAACCAAGGGATCCTAATTGCTTTCATCATCAATCCTAGTTTTAATAAATACTATGACCTACTTTTGCCACAGGTAGAATATAACTAGAGCATCATCAACAATTGGTACAAGGCACACTCTCTCGATAAAGTCCTAGATTCATGGATGATTGACCCAAGTGAAGTCATATTCATGAATGGCATAGGAGATATACCTATCCAATAATTTAAGAAAGGATTAAGTATTGGCCTAACTTTATTAAATAAATTATTTTTCAATGCACATATTGGTTATAAAGACATGAGGACTATTTTATTAATATAACTAATCCTAGAAGATCAATAGATTCCCCCACTTGGGGACATTATTATAAGAAATCTATTTAAAACCATGAATGGCACTTGAAATAATGAGGATCCATTCTACATGATGAGATAATTATTGGATGTTATATGTGCAACTACACAATTATGACCAAACACATGGTCTTCAGAGTAAGATGAAGCTATGCCACAAACATTTTCTATATTACACATCCACCA
The DNA here is from genome assembly GCA_037957365.1 of Torreya grandis. NCBI lineage: Eukaryota > Viridiplantae > Streptophyta > Pinopsida > Cupressales > Taxaceae > Torreya > Torreya grandis. Next base: position 2,687,580 of record JARHVA010000423.1, on the reverse strand, counting down.
AGTATAAAGATAATTATAGTCAACTTTTATCCTCATGTTTATAAGTCTATCACCAAGTGTAAGATGCTAAGTTCCCCTTTAGAATTCAGAATGATGTTAAGAGACATGGGTAGTTTCTTGAGGGTTTTTGAGCTATACTATCCACTTTACATGGGCATTCCTTTATCAAATGATCCATGACATTCTTTTCCATTGAATTCACCTATACTTGATGACATTTTAAAGCCTGAGTACATTTTTGAGACTAAAGACTCTTATTATGGCATATATGACTATAGTAGTGATGGGGACACACCTCTACCATCTTCTTATCACCTTTCAGATATTGAAGAGTTATTCCCTGATCAACCTACCATTAGTCCACTTCAAACATTATAGGGTGATTTTAGACTAATTTATGACTCATCAAACATTGGGAAGTCTATCCCATAGGTATAATGCATTTTGTAGTCTATTTTAGCCTCTGCTTCCATTTCATCATCATTTCATAGAGTAGTTAGCCCTCTTCTTATGCATGACGAGTAAAATTCCTTGGTTGTAGTTCTATTAGACACTTGATGGACCCACTCACTATTTCAAGGTGATCCACTCTTTATTGCACCTTATTTTGATAGGTTCCTTTTAGTGTAATTACATTTAGTTCTTGTGCATCATATTTCCAAACCTATTCCACACTTATATTTTAGACCCTAGTCAGAGTGTTTTATACTATTGCCTCCTTCATCTTCTACTATGGAATGGGTAGACTTATAGTACACCATTTGTGTTCTTCCATTGGAAAAGGGAAGAAAAATTATTTGATGTATATGGATCTTATTTTTTAGGTAGATGATCTCATTAATGACATTCATCATTTTGCAAGCTCTATTATAGGTAGCTTCAACATCTTTTATGGGGACATATTACTTCTCCTCTCTCTATGTTCTCTATTTATATTACTTGTGGACACATTCTCAGATGTGCCCAACATTTTTAGAGCATGAACTTTATCTCACTTTTTTCTCTTTTAGGGAGTACTTGTGTTCCTATAGTTTTTCTCCTTTTATCCATTTTATGGGAGTTTCATTGTACTTGGGTACCTCATCAGGCCTCATTTAAAGGATCCAATTGTTCCACCCATCTAAGCTATGATTGGGGGGATAGGGTGTTAGTGTATACTTTTATCCCATTTAGTTTTGTCTACATGGTCTAGTCAATATTACTTAGGTTATTATAGGTAATTAGTGAAATTTTATCCCACATGCATGTGGTTGTTGGGACTTGTCAAAATTCCACCTATAAATGCACCTTTCATATTAATTTTATGGCTAATGCAAATATTATTTCTAAAACTTATATTTTATGAGACAAATTTATTTCTCTCAAGGGTTTTAAGATTTTACGTAAGTTATCCATATATGTTCACCATGAAAGCTTTGATGTTTAGTTAATCTTGGTTTCATCTAACAAAAACTTGCAATGTTACTTTCCTTATTCTTCTTCTCTTTTCCACTTGTATGTTTTAGCTTCATTATTTATACCTCTAGTTTGTGTGTGACTTTCCATATAATATATTGATTTAAAACTAGAGAAAGCTTATCTAAACAAGTATAACATTATGGTTGGGCATAACAAATTCCAATAATATAAAGCCATAAATATCAAGGTAGTGAATTATCTGTAGTTTGTAATCTAATGCCCTAAACTTCTTCTCCACTTTCTCAACTATTAACATCATGCCTAATCTTTGTTAAATTTAAGTCGAGGTGATTAAACTAAATAAGATCCCTTTATACTCATTGATTTTAACAAGGTAAATAAAAATTAAATCAATTGCATATGCCTTGACCTAATTTATGTATAATTATCATATTAATCAATTATTTAAACCCTTGACCAAAATAAGGTCTTTAGTCATTTTTAATCAATTTTCTTGACTTAGACCAAGTTATAATGTTGATATCAAACTAATTACCATGGTTTACAAATAAAATTTTAAATTTTTTACAAAGACTTAACAAAGGATTGATCAAAGAAATAAATGATTTCCAAAACCATAAAATGAATCAAGGCCCATGTTAAAATTGATAAGATCATAATACAACATTAGTCACTTTATGTCAAGAAAATATATAACTAAGGACCCTAGTCTTTTTGATTTGGTTGTTATCAAGATATCCTACTTCCTTAAGAAAGTATATTAAATTATATTTAACCACATATAATAACAACCTACATAATTATCTAGACATCAATGATGGTTGATTAAAATATAATACAACCAATTCCATATATTACAAGGTAATTATAATACATATAGTAAGCATAAGGAAATGATGGAGCTCTGTAGCTCCTACTTACATCTTACCCTTTTATAATTGTATACTGTTATTTCAAACTTATTTTCCAAACCCTTCCATCATCTTACCTATCTCATCTTTCAACTATAAATTCAACCATGTAAATGACATAAAAATTACTTGTATCAAAGAAATAATAATAATAATTAGAAAATATACATAATCATCATATAAATACTAGACATGAAACTAAGATGTAAAATAGATAAACCATATTATTATGTTATCATGAAAGTGATACATTGATTTCATTAAATTTAAATAAGGTGGGGTATGACAATATATCTAGGTATAAATAGTATTCATGATCAAGTTTATATTACATAACTTTTCCATATTAAATTTTAAATAAAAATGTAAAGTGGATGTTATTTTTTATTATTTCCCTCAAAAAAATTAGATAAGTAATAATTATTAGTTGGGATTGGTTTAAAAATTACAATTATCCTCATTCATATGCTTTGGATGGGGTAAATCCAAAATTAAACTTAAGGGTGACCACACAATGTAAGGTTATGTTTGGTATTGATAAATTCAAAGTAGATGTAGTGCCTCTTGACATGTAAGGTGTAGTGTTTGGAAACCCTTACATATTAATTAGGTATGTAATATACATGGATAATATCCAATCAATACTATTTGGTTAAATATGTAAAAATCCACATCATCAAATATTATGAAAGAAAATCAAAAATATCATTAGAAATTGCTTCTCAAGCTAAAAGGCTAATTAATGGTAGTTAAAATTTTGATTTAAATATTTTAATAGAAATATAAGATAAATAAGTTGATAAACATAGTTTTTATTGTATAATTTTTACTAAAAAAGATTAAAAATGAATGGGAGAGTTAGTGCAATAGTTGAAGGAAGTTTTCAAATGTCCCATGGATATGACACTCGTGAGGCCTATAGAGCATGATATTCAATTTCTTTAAAATTTTCATCATCCAAATTTGGTTCTCTATTGAGAATAATTTTAATATTTAAATAAGATAAAATAATAATTATATTCATTGTTTATTATATATTATCCATCATAGTACTTATTCATGTAGTTCTACAGTTGTTTTAATACCTAATAAATATGGTTCATAGAGGATGCATGTTAATTATAGAAGACTCAATAAAATAACTATCAAGAATAGGAACCTCTTCCATAGATTATAGATATTTTAGATCAAATCCAACATGCCAAGTAATTTACTATGTTTTAATTGACATCCCATTATCACAAAGGATTAAATAAGAGAAAACATGGAAAATAATGTTCAAAACAAGATAGGGGTTATATGAGTGGTTTATATTACCTTTTAGTTTTTTAAATTTTCTACATGCCATTTATGAATGCATTATTGAGGTCATTTATAGAATTTTTTAAATTGTATTTTTGGATGATATTCTTATTTTCAACAAAACTTGTAATAATTTTCTAATTCATTTGAAACAATTTTTCAATGTTTTTATAGAAAACAAGTTATTGTTGAATGAAAATAAATTTGAGTTTGCATAAAAAACACTTATATATTATGGTCATGTGGTTAGATATTGGAAGTTTATTATTTATACAACAAAGGTAGATACCATAATGAAATATCATAGGCCTTCCAATGTGATTGAAACATGAAGTCTTAGAGGTGTGGTTCAATATTTGAGGAATATCACCAAGGATTTATATTCAATAGCAATACCTTTGCATGTCATTACAAAAAAGGATAATTATTTTACTTGGGATAGGATAAAAAAAAATTATTTATTGTATTTAAACATAATATTATTAATTCTCTAGGTTAAGAATTACTTGACTCTTTATAACCCTTTGATGTAGAAATGGAATCTAGTTACTATACTATGAGGGTTGTCTTATTACAAAGAATTAATTCCATATGTTACCATCTAGAGTCATTTCATGGTGTAACTATGACTTATTTTAGAAATTATAAATAATTATATGCTCTTATTAAAGCATAAAAAAATGAAACCACTATCTGATGGGCAAGTAAGCCATTATTCATAGGATAACCAACCTCTTAAACATTTTTAAATCAAAAAATAAAATTCAAAAAGTTATAAATTATAAATTCATGGTTTTATTGTAAAAAAATAATTTGTTTATCTAATATTAGAAAGGTATGAATAACAAGTTTGAGTACATGTTATCAATACCTTCTTTGATTTCAGCTATGGACATAATAAATCTTCTATAAAATTTTGTGTGTGAATCTTCCATAGAAGGATATGATCATGATACCAATTTTTAGGAAGAATTTATTCAATAAATGAGGGCATAAAGTGTAGGTTTTGTACCTACGGAGGCTTATTGTCTTCAATATTAGTTTTTCTAAAATATGGGAAATATTTGTATGCCTAAAAGATAAAGAGTTTAGATAATGAGAGAATTACATACTTTAAGAGTTAAAGGGAACTTTAGAGTTACAAAGATAGTGGCACATTTACATATGTATTTTTATTTGCCAAATATGCAAGATGATGTTATTAAGTTCATAAGAGGATTTTTATTATTTAGGATAAGAAAACTTAGTAAAATGAATTTGGGTTACTATATGTCATTATTGGTTCTTTCTAGGCCACAGGAAACCATTGCATGGATATTTTAGGTGGGTTACTAATTCAAATAAGTGACATGACTATTTTTTTGAAGTTTTGGACTAGTTTAGAAATATGTATACACTTATTACTTGTAAATATGCCCATATAAAAGTGATTTAGATGAATGTTTTTTATTAATATGTGGGTTCACATTGGGATACCTAGATCTATCATATCAAATAGGAATTCAAGATATTTTGAAAAAAATTGGTATACATTATGGGATAAAATGGATAAAAAATTGAAGTAATCTACTTATTTTCATCCACAAACTCATGGGAAAATTGAGGTAGTGAATATAACATTAGTGAAATATGAAGAGGGTATGATATTAAGAATACTAAGACTGTGTATGAACATTGTGGGTATAATAAACATTCCCATAATAGGGAACTACATTCATCCACCAATAAATATCATTTTCAAACTTATTTTGGTTACCTACCTAAATGTACATTTTCGGTTATTTTAAGACAACCATACATAGGATATGGGAAAGTGCATATTGATATCCACAAGGATGAAAGGTTCATTGAGAATATTATACAAATTCACCTCCAAGGGTAAGTGATGTAAGAGGAGTAATAGGGAAATTTAAAAAAATGCCATGATTAACATATGACTAAACATATCTAATTTATTGGAGATAGTGTATGGTTTTACTTGAGTAGAGAAAAGCTCTGAGATAAAATAAAAACACATAAGATTATTATATATGGTCTATTTGTCATTTTGGATCAAGTGGGTAAGAATTATTTCAAAATAGACTTTCATCCCTTTATGAAAATATATTTAGTTTTCAATATTGTTAACTTATATCTCTTTGAGCCTTGAATATTAGAGGATGAAGAAGGAGACCTATTTATACCTTATAATGAAGACATTTATATCGATAGTCGATTAAATTTTGACAAGGATATCATGATAAATAATGAGAGAAAAAATAAGAGTGTAAGTGTAGTGTAAAGAAGTTTCAAATGGTCAACTACGCAAATAAGCCAAATTATATTCTAAATAAGAAGTGGGGAAGATATTTTATCATCTACATAGGCACTAAATATTTTGGGGATAAAATGACCCTAATTGGAAAGCATAATTTTAATTTCAAATATAGTATGTTGGTTATGCTAGGTAATTATTTTTAATATTATCTTAGATGTAAATATTATACTTGGATCACTTGTAAAACTTCCTAATTTATCATCAATGAACAATGGTTATTCTTATTTTGATTTATTCATGAGGAGGATTTAATGAGAGTCTTGGTTAGAGGGACATGGTTTATGGGGATATCAAGCTTATTTTTGAAAAAGTGAAAATTTGGATTTGATCCATAAAAATGGAACATCAACCTAATGCCAATATAGGTGAGGATTTCTAGTCTCCAAATGGAATTTTGGGAAGAATACTTGTTCATAAGTGTGGCCAAAACATTTGGATACCTTATAGATATTTATTTTGCTACTAAAACAATAACTTTATTAGTGCATGTAATATTTTATGTCAATACATTCATTAATCATGAACTTCTCTCTTTCGTGATTTTGAATTTCAATAGGAGAGAATATATTTAGAGTGGAATATGAAAACTCATGAACTTCCCTCTTGGAGTGGAATATGAAAACTCCAATTTAAAATTTGAAAGATGTAACTGGTCGGGTCATATGACTAGAGCATGTTTATATTTTGTCAAAAAATAAATTTTTTATGTGCCAAAGATAGATAAATTAGCTTGGTAGAAGAAAAAGAAAAGAAAAAATGCCTAGGATCAGCCTTCAAGATATAAATATAATGGATATTAATGAGGGATAGGGAAAAAAAGAGAAACAAAGAGAAGGAAAAACTAATACTATTAGTCCTATAAAATATATGGGAAATGGAGTTCAATATGTCTAATTTAAACATTGATAGGTTTGCCACAAAGTCAAATTTTGGGTAGAGGGAGATAATTCATATTTTGAAAAAGAACAAGATAATGGAATTCATGTTCAAAATTATAATCTAGAAGTAGATATTTTGAAAAGAATGAAAAGGTTGTGACTATAAAAGGAGGGTTTTCTAAAATGGTTGAGGTAAAATATTTTTAATAGATTGTAATTCCACTTAAGTCTCATATTTCTCCTATTATTAAAAATTAGTTTCAATACTTATAAATAGAACCCTAGATTATTAAGGAAAAATGAAGATGGTGTTCTTTGTTCTATCAAACAAATCAAGACTATTTATAATTATTTGTTATATTTATAAATGGATGATGGTGTTATTTTTGTTGATACCTTTCTTATTAAGGAAAAAATTATTAATTATTTTAAGAACATGATTGATGTTAATGTTGATCTTAACGGTGCCTTAGTTCATAAGTTTATTGATAGTATTCCTTCTCTAATTTATTTTCAAGATAATGTAGGACTATTAAAAATGATAACACTAGAATAGGTTAAGGTTGTGGTCTTTTTTTTAGTAAAGATAAATCCCCCAGGCCTGATGGCTATCCCATGGATTTTTTTCAAAATTTCTAGGAGATTGTAAAGTTCGATTTGGTTGAACTTGTTGATGATATTTTTACTTCAATAAAAATTCTTAGGGAATTTAATAATACTTTCATAATATTAATTCCCAATAAAATTAGAGTTATAGATTTTAAATACTTTCATAATATTAATTTGTGCAATTTGATCTATAATATCTTCACAAAAATTATTGCCTTAAGAATTCAAACTTTGATGGAAAAGATCATTTACAATAATCAAGGGGGATTTGTTTATGGTAGGAAAATTTAGGAATGAATCATTATGGTTCATGAAACAATTCATTCCATGGAAAAAAGAAAATAACTTGGTATGATCTTCAAATTGGACATGATTAAGGTGTATGACATAGTTGATTGGGAATTATTAGATGTGGTTCTATATAAGTTTGGATTTCAATCTCGTGTTCATCTCTTGATATTAATTTTCATACATACTATTATGTTCCCCATTCTTATAAATAGAACCCTAGTTGGGTTTTTCAGTGGAAAAAGGGGTATTAGAAATGGGTATCCTTTTTCCCCATTTTTAAAATCATTATGTGGATTATTTGAGCATAAATTTGTTGGATGCTATTATACATGAGAGTTTAAAAGGTTTTAAGTCAAAGAATATAGTGGAATATAGTGTTCATCAATAATTTTTTGATGAAATTATTGGTCTTGCTATTAACTTCATCAAAGAAGTTAAGGAGCTGAAAAGGATTTGTACTACTTATGAAGAGGCATACAAAAAAGTGGTTAATTTTGATAAAAGATTATTTTTATTTTTTAATACTCCTTTAGTCAGACAACATATAATTACTCATATCCTTGGGTGCCAAAATTAATTATTTTCCTTTAAATTATTTAGGTATTCCTTTATTTTTTAATCATTTGTCTCTTCCTCTTTGGAATCCTCTCATTGATAGATTTCAGAATAGATTATTAGGATGGATAGGGGTGGTTCTTATTCAATCAAGAAAGATATTTTTGATTAAAAGTATTATTCAAAGCCTTCACGTATGATTCATGTATATTTTTAAAATTCCAAGATTTATTCAAGATAAGTTTTAAAGGATTAATAAATTATTCTTATGGTCAAGGATGGATGTCAAACAAATATTTCCTCTAGTTGCTTGTGATAAATTCTATCTTCCTATGAAGAATGGAGGGATTAGAATACAAATTTTTTAATGGATGAATAAAGTGATGGATGAAAATATACATTGGAATTTTATCAAGGATTTAAACCTTTGGATAAGTATATTTATGGCTAAGTATTTAAATAATAGACATTCTATTGTGTTCCTTACTAAAGATTATTTCATAAGAGGTTCTTCCATTTGGAATTTCTCTATAAAGAATAGTGATATTATTATCAATAGTTTTAAGTGGAAAATTTGGAATCGTATTAACATCATATTTTATTATTACTATTGGTTATTATACTATCCTTTAAACTATTTGGAACTATGGCATTGAATTGGTCTTCAAATTCAAAGAGACCATGGTGTTAAATTTGTAGATTATATACATTTGAACTGATAAATTCTATCTTCCTAAGTAGAATGGAAGGATTGGAATACAAAGTTTTAAATGGATGAATAAAGTGATGAATGAAAATATAATTTGGAATTTTATCAAGTATTTAAACCTTTGGATAAGTATATTTAGGGCTAAGTATTTAAATAATAGACATTCTATTGTGTTCCTTACTAAATATTATTTCATAAGAGGTTATTCCATTTGTAATTTATTTGTTAATAATAGGGATATTATTATCAATGGTTTTAAGTGGAAGAATGGGAATGGTATTAACATCATATTTTATGAGTAATCTTGGTTATTAGAAAATTTGTTAAACTATTTGGAACCATGGCATTGAACTGGTATTCAAATTCAAAGAAACTATGGTGTTAAATTTATGAATTACATACATTTAAAAAATGGTAGAAGGCATTATAAAAAATTATGATTGAAAATGTAGATGATGAATTAAAGGTTATTATGTCAGACCTAAATCTTTTTCTAAGAGGTATTCATGTAACTAGGTTGATAAAGGAATATGAACTAGTTTGAAAAAAATTAAAGGATGGCCAATACAAGTTCATGTTTGGTTACTCTTATTTAAGTTACCTTAATAATGAGAAAATTACTTGGATCAGAATATGGGATAGAGATATTAACCCAAAAATCAATATATTTTTTTGGTAATGTATTCAAAATAGGATTCTAACTATGGATAACCTAAGAAAGAGAGATTTGATGTTGGTTAGTAGATGTACTCTATGGGAATAAGATAATGAGTATATTAAACATATTATGATAGAGTTTTCATTTATTTTCAAGGTATGGAGAGTTATCATGTGTAATATATATATATATATATATATATATATATATATATATATATATATTGGGATCATAATTCCTCAGTGATGACCTAGAAATCTCCCTATATAAATTAGGATCTATAGAAACTATGGATTACAATTTTTCCTCACCTTCTTTAGGGGATTTAGAAAGATTGTAACAAGAAGATTTTTAGGGATTAAAAGAGGTCTTCCAAAAAATTATCCAAAAATATTATTAATATTATTTTGAAAATTTGGAAAATTATAAGTTGGATTAAGAAGAAAAAATATTCACATCAAGAACTTAAAGCTAAAAATTGGAATATTAAAATTGAAATTAATCCCATAATGGATCCAAGAATATAAATCAAAAAACATTTAAAATGGTTGGATCCATTTTGTGTGTGGGTAAAATTGAAATTTGATGATTCATCAAAAGGAAATCCAAGGATGTCTAGTGGTGGTGGAATACTGAAGGATAAGAATGGTCAGATGTTAGGTACTTACAAAGGAAATATTGGATATAAAATTAATAATTTGGTGGAATATATTTTTGATTTATGGGGGATTAAACTGGCCAAGTATCTTGGTCTTAATAAATTATTTATAAAAGGAGACTCATTGAACATAATAAATTGCCTACATAAGGTAAACAAGGCTATTTAGAGTATTAACCATATTATTGAATAAATTATGAGTATAGGAACCTCCTTATAATATGTTATATTTTATCATGTTTATAAATAAGGAAACCAATTGGTAGACAACTTTACCAATAGGGGTGTGAATGTTTCTTATTTTAATAATTGGACTAAATAAGATGACTTCCCCAATGAGGTCAAGGTCATTGTGGATAAAGATAAGATTTTTAATTTTCATTAATATCATGATGGATTTACATGGAAAAAATGTTAATTTATATCCTTTGAATGGTTAGAGAAAGGATGGTATAAAAATAATCATTATGAATAAGTGTGTTGGAATGATGGGTTTCACTCATTATTTTTGTCTTAGTGGTACTAGTTTATGCTATAATTATTATAGTTAGCTATCTAGAAAGATGAGTTGGATTTAATTTAAGGAGATAAATGATAAGGATTTGATGAGGTATTTCAGAAGATTTTTGTTTATCTATTTACTTTTTATCATCTTGGGAAGTAAAAAACCTGAGTTCATCAAAATGGGAGGCAACTTGAATCATGTTTAGCCAATTTCAAATGAGAAGCAAAAACATAATGTAAAAGTGGGGGATATTATTAAAATGGATGGTATAGCCTCTTTAATTGATATAATTAATGGATATGATTAACATTTATCCAATAAATTTGTTTCAAGATGGAATGAACATATGGTGTAAATTAATGATGTGAGTGTCAAGGTTTTTGAGAGGTTGATATATAATTGTCTAGCCTAAAGGTTAAGGACACTAAATTTAAAATCTAGTAAGGACTATAGAGTAGAGAAGGATAATTTTTTAAATGAGGATTAATAATTAATAGAATACTAGGGGGAGTTTTGAGGGATTATTTTCTATAGTCCTATGATGAAGTAATATATCATATTATGAGGTATGTGACTATTGAAGGGAGGTTTATGGTTGTTAATTATTATCATTTTCATATTTTGAACTAATTTATAAATCATATTCATATCAATATTCCCTTATACATTTTGCATTCTTTATAAAACTCTATTATAGATGTGAATAAGGGTAAAAATCAAATTCCTTTACATCAAGTTGTAATACTATTGATATACAAGTTATTTAATGGTATTAAACCTTCTCCTAAATTCCCATGTCCCAAAATTATTCCTCTTAAGGTTGTATGGGGATTCAAAATAATTTTTAGGAGTACCACTAAAGCTAAGTAGAGGAAGTATTTACAAAGTGAGAAGAGTAAAAACCCTACATATTTTGATTGGGAAAGGAGGAAAGTGAGAATTTTGTGGAGGATAATTTGGAAGATGGGCTAGATATGTATATTGATTTAGATAAGAAAAAATAAATCCATATAAGGAGACTAATTAAAAACATTCCATGGCCAAGGATGAGAACATAATCATGAGGTAGTTTAAGGGTTGAAATTGATAAAGGAAAGGGGTTTGGAGAATGTGATAAATAATAAATGGCCATAAATTTCTACTAGAAAGGAAAAGGTGTTTATGGATTTTGACAAAAATTAAGATAAATTAGACTAAATGAGAGATGAGCTTGAGTTGCATAAGGATTTTATGTGGTGGTTTATGAGATACCATGATAGAGTCAATGAGGTGGTGAATACAATAAACAAAAATGATGTCATCTATTTTTAAAGGCTGATTTGATGGAAATAAGTTCACAGATGGATAAGTTAAATGATAAAGTTTCAAGGATTGAAATATCTAATGAAAACACTAAGGAAAATCTTAGAATGATTGTTGATTTTAGTCTAGCATCTATGCATTATTGTGTTTAGAACATGGAAGGGTTAAAACTATTGGCTAAGAGGAAAAATGAAGACCTGGAAAAGGATAAATTGGATAAGAAGATGAAGGGTATGGATGTGGAGAAAGAGGACTCTCAGACCCTTCAAAAATGGATAAAATCATTAATTTTATAAAGAACTAGAGTAAAATGTTGAATGGGATAATTTATTGAGTTGTTAGTGCTTTATTTGTGCCATTTTTATACTTTGTTTTTGTTTCTTTAGTGTTGCATCTCTATATGCTATTTCTTTTAGTTATTCTACATGTAACATTATTTATTATAATTTTTAAGACCATGCATGTATGTTTTTTGTAATGGTTATGGTCCCTTTTAAAACCCATATTTACCATTAATAAAAACACTTCCTAAATATCTATTTTCCACATATTCCAAAGTTAAGAGGTTGATAACAAAGTATAAAGATGATTATAGAGATGAAACTATATTTGGGATGATCCAAACATATTAGATGAGAAGATGATAGAATATCCTTATTAGGATAAAGATCTATTCCATTAAAGGCTAAAAATCTACCTGTCTATGCATGAAGTAGTTTTAAAACCACTAGTTCCCTAACACGGTGGTCTCGTAACAACACTGGGGGCTGAAAAATTGATACTTCATGTAGGTGGTGGTTTCAACTTACACAAATTGATGGTTTTAACTATATCAAAAATACCAATAGAAGACTTATTTCTAATGCTTCCACTTCCATACTTGTTAGTTTCACCTCCTTTGGAAAGTGTCTTCCTTGTTGGATATATATGGGTTTATATAGTGTGAAAATGTATCATGCATTAAGTGATAAAGTGGTATTTAGGTAGAAAAAATTATATTGGTAAAAAGCATAGCAATAAAAATGTAGTATGATAAAAACTTTGTGAGACAAAACATAGTAAGGAAAAATGTATCAGTATTGGTAATGTCATAAAAATGTCACAAAGAGCATAATTGGGACATTTTAGTGATTATCACATTGTTTATTTGTTGTCTAATTCATTTTGGTGATAATATTTAAAATTTCATGGTGTAAAAGTAATGCACCAAATTTACAAGCAAAATAATAGAGGAAAATGTGATTTCATGAGTCTCGATCTTTAGTTAAAAGTTTTGTCATCATCGTGACATTACCAATACTGCTACATTTTTTCCTCGCTATATTTTATCCTCATGATTTTTCATCATACTACTTTTTTTGTCATGCTACATTTTTATCTCTATGTTATTTATCACTACATTTTTGTCTACTACTTTTTCATAGGATGCCCATGAATCAGTTAAGTGGTTCTCCATGTACTCATTTGATGTTATTTTAGAATTTTTTAAAATTTTCTTGGTGTTTTGGGATTGATTTTTAAAAAAAATAAGTGTGTATGCAATAAATTAGGGTTTATCACGAATTTTAAAAACTTTTTTATTATAAAAGTTTTACATTAAATAAATTATAGGAAGTATCATGTTACTAAGAAAGAGATAGTGAAAAGAGGGGGTATCCACTCACCCTTTTGTATTTTTTTCATCACCTTTTTTTATTGATATTGAGGGAAAGGGACCTCACCTATACAAAATAGATGACAAATAAAGAGGAGGTGTTATGTTAAAATTATAAATATCCAAAAAAATGTAAGTCCTAATGAGGGAGTGATAAGACAATGAAGATCAACTTAAAAACTAGAAAATAGATAAAAATAACATGAGGAGTCAAAAAGAATAACATCATCCACCTAATGAAAATATTTAGAGTGATTAATTTTACAATAATGAACTAGGTTTCCATTTTCCACCTGACCATGCTTATTAAAACCAAAAACACCACCAAGGCCAATGGCTTCTGCCATATTCTGCAAATAGTTCTACATAAGGTGAGAAACCTTGACCCTAGAATCCTCCAGTTGTCCACCATCATGTATCTTATTTATTTATACCTCAAAATATTCCACCCATTCCTCTATTAGAAAAAAACTCCACCAGGTAATTTGAAGTAGAAATAAGAGCTTCTGAGTGATATATGCTAATAAATAAAACCAAGGATGATAGAGGCTCGATCAAGATAGGTGCATAAGAACACACATTAAAGGATACCTCTACCACATCCAAAAGAGTATCATGAAATTACACATAATAGGATTTAAAATCCTAAAATAATGAAAGGGGAACTAGGCCCATAAAATGGAAGAACTAGACTAGTTACCTCTAAAAAATGATTCAGCCACCCAATTAGACCACCTCAAAACTCCTCCCACATAAGAGTCTCCACCACATATATAATTACTTACTTATTTTAGACCATGTATAGAATACTTATTTCAACACAGGAAGCTTCATCAAAATTTGTTTTATTCTTATAGATTGTGTGCAAATAATCCTCCCCTATAATAACCCTAATTGCCTCCATAACTTCCACATTTGTGAGCCAAAAAATCAATCTAAGCCTATGATTAGATACATTATCTTTAAAAGCCATATCACACTTATTAGTGTGAAGGGAAAGGATAGGAAAGGTATTTATGATGCTATAGATTACATAATTCATTTTTGGATATATAATGAACAAAATAGAAGAGCAAGTAAAAAAGATTATGCTAGAACAAACACACCACCTAGGATAAAACACCACGTGGATCATGTTGGTACTTGTGTCTCTCATTTAATATGTGTGACTTTAGTTTTTTATATCTCAAATATACATATTTATCTATTTTATAGTCCAACATTCTTTCAATTCAATTTTTGGCACCATAAATCTATGTTTGGGTTTAAAAAAATAGCAACCAAGTCCATTAGACATAGTATAGGAATTGTATTAATGAAATTGTATTGTTATATCCACATGATTATAGATAATATTAGTATAAAATTTGTTTTAGTTCCACTGTATGGTTTTTGTGTGACTATTTTTTATATTATTATAACCATTATAAGAGTATAAAGAACTAGTGGTGAATTTTTCCTAGTTTCCTTATAGCAAGAGATATCCAAGAGGAAGTAAAATAGATAAATATTATGCATTGATCATATTGATGAAGATATATCCATGTCTAATGAGAAATTGTTGAAATTTTGGAAGAGAATGTTTGTAACATATTTTTATCCATTATAAAGATGGATAAGCTTGGTATTTTGGAGTCCATTATGAGTATTTTGATGGTGATGCTAAGCATTTCTATAGAAGCTCAAAAAATAATAAACAAAAATAAATATCTCTAGCATGATAAGGTGGAATTAAATTTACATAACAGCTAAGATCCACTGCCATTCAAATCTCAATAAAATATTTAGATTTATACTTATGAAGGAGAGTAAATGTGTTGAAGTTATACCCTTGACTAACACAACTTGATGTATACTTAAATTTGCATTAGATTAATGAGAGATTTTTTTTATTTTTAAAGTCTATAACTAACCAATCATGATTTAAATTGGTCCAAAAATTATTTTCATACCTTATTTTTAAAATATTCTTCCTCCAATTACTAAGTGGTAAGAATTTAAAATTTTAGATACGAAACTTGTTTATCATGTCTGTTATGATCAAGAGTAGTCCATGTATTGGACATATCTTAGGCAAAGGTAAGGCCAATATTCAAAAGAGTATATTAGTGAATTACACAATAAGACATTCCACATGGGAAATAATATAACATACCATGAAATTCACATGATGTATGTGGGTGGAATCCATAGCCATTTAAGTAGACATGATCTTGGCCAAGATTATAGATATAGATGATGATTTTTCTCAATCTCACAACATAGATATGGTTAAAAAAGGGATAATATACCTATTCCAATAAAATAAAAAATGGTACCATTATCTAAAGGGTAAGAAAACCATTTTTCATATGGATCACAAACTTCTCCAATATTTTCAAGAAAAACCTAAACATTAAAAATATGGACATTATAAATAGATAGGTTTCTTTCAACAACTTCATTTGGCTATGAAATATAATAAATGTGTGAAAAAAAACATTAGTGTACATGTTATCAGTACATTATATGATTTAAGTTATGTAGACCATAACCCTTATTGAAAAAATTAAGTGCATGAAGTTTATATATAAGGATATGAGAATCATATTTTTGGGGGTGAAGAAGTTATTAAATCAAAAAGGACCCAAAGTGTAGGTTTTGAGCTTAGGGAGGATTATTATATTCAATACACATTGTTCTAAAATGGGTGATATTTTCATGAATTAAGGATAAAGAGATCAACTACTGAGATAAGCACATACTTCAAGAGTTGCATGACATTTTGGAGTTACAAAAATAATGACACAGTTATAGAGTTATCTTTACTAGCCAAATATGCAAGTTAATGTTGTTAAGTTCATAATAAGACATGTATTTTATAGGATAAGTAAGAAAATTAATAATAATTTGGATTTGTATATTCCATTAATGGTTCCTTATAGGCCATAAGATCATATTTCCATTGATTTTATAAAGAGATTTTTGTAATAACCTAAAAATGTCACTTGAGTGATAAGATTTCTACTTGAGAGCACCTATCCCTATATTAGCCATATACCTATCTTAAAAACTATTTTCAAACGTATACAACCTTCACGTAGGCCACAAAAATCCCTAATCATCCCTAAAGTAGTCATAGACTCTCATTTTTACATCCTATCCCTTCATTCCTCAGATCCTATCACCTTGACACTAGCACCATAATAGGGATAATATCACCACATGGCACTAGTGTCCCAATATTAGTACTACTATCCTTTCCCTCTTTTTCCACACACTAATATTTTTTCAAAGATTAGACCCCATAAGGTTGGTATATACCTCATTTAACACCTACACAAGTACTATAATAGTATATATACATGACTTTTATCCCTGTAACCACTAGATGGAAATTAGATGCAAATTACTCATGTAAACTCAGAATAAGTTGTGCATAATTAAGGTTACCAATCCCTATTATGTCCTACTTATACATACTAAAATATACAACATTCCTAAGCTCATATTAATTATATTTATAGTTTTAATAACATTAAAATCACTCAATTCAACCATCATATCATATTCACTTGCAGTTTAACCAGCACTTAGGTGGGAAGAACTACATCAGGATTGATTCCTCTTTGGAGTGTTGGTATGTATGCATCTCTCATCACAGTGGGGTGTTAAGGGTGTCTAGCCTACCCCACTAACAAACACACTTTTATAATTATATCAAAAAATTCCCCAGATACATGGAGGATTAGGGTTTTCTCATAAAGTCATTCAAAATAAGTCATTTATAGAGTTAAAAACTTGTGCATGTATGAACAGGCTTGACAAACCCAGACATAGGTGGACCTAAAATATTGAAATAGTTATGCATAGAGGACACTATCAACAAAATAGGGACACTAGTTCCATATGAATCTACTATCCTAATGGGGAAATGCTATCCAATATGGGTTTTGACACTTGGATCCTATTTTTGACACTCAGAATATCCTTTTCCTCAGTTTTCAACCCCTAGATCATCCATCTCAATCATTTTCTAGATAATCTCTCATTTACATTATTTATTTCTATTTTTAGAAAGGTAAAATTATGTCAATTATGTTACAAATAAATTTCTATATTTATTTTATATTTCTTCCTTGATTTACTATACTCATCTCTTTAATATAATAGGATTTACATTCACTAAATCCTATAAGGTTAAAACATTTATTTAACATAATGTACTTCAAATATTACACAAACCCTAACCCTAAATAACCTAAGGGTTTATATTTATACCCTAATATGACCCTTAAATATATTTATATTTCATATAATCATGATAATAATGACAGATGAAGTTAATTTATTATTTATGTAATTTTTTCTAGCTTCTCTTATGGGATTGCTTCCTTTTATTAAGAATGAATTCAAAAATGACACAAACACATATATACATGATGATTTAAATAATTTCAAGTATATATCAGATTTTATATCATTTTATATTTATCTAATGTGGAATTCCATTAAAAAACAAACCCTTACACACATAGAGGATTTAGTACATAAGCTAACAATCAGGTTTCAAGTTTTGATGTCATATCTTATGCATATGGAATAATCTCCTCCTCTTCATCTCCATGATTTTGATAGATAATTTCAATATAACTAGTTCCATGTTATCAATCCTATATGATATTTAAATAAGCCTATGTTATTGTTACTAATGCCTATAATAATACTATTCACACCTCTCCCTTAGAGGGTGTTTGCCTGCATGTTAAATCAGAAGCAACTAGGGTTTGCACTTATGAGAATCTAAGGGATAAAATTATCATTATGAACAAGCTAATATCAAAATTATAGAATCAAAATTAGTTATTAAGTGAAAAGGTCACATTATTGGTAAATCACATCACATGTACAAAGTCTCTAAAATATGTTAGTGCTCATCATGTATATGCATCTGCACCTAACAAAGTGGTGACTATCACTCTTTCATATCCAAATCATAAATTAAAACATAATGAATCTATTATAAGTGATTTATAAAGTATACAAGGGTCAAACACAATTTCAAGTGAGGTTCTAAGGAAAATTATTAAAGCTAAGTTGGTCAACCTACCTCTTCTATACCCAGTGAGGAGATATAGATATTATTGTGCATATTATAGAATGTGTGGGCACCACACTGATTCATGTTTAGCATTGAAAAGGAAAATACAACATATAATGGATATAGATGACTAAAATAGTGACACATCATCTAAACAACACACAATGGAAAATATAAAAATTTAAAAAAGGGTCATTCAAAAATAGTAAAAAAATGGTTAATAAAGCATAACCCAGAATAATAGAAGGTTTAAAAATACCAATCAGATCAAGAACCCGTATAAAAAGTATAGGTAAAGAAAGTAAGATATGTAAATTTACCTCTCCAAAATGAGGCTCAACTTTCAAATTAGTATATGTTTGGTAAAAATTATCTATAATAGTTTTATTATTATGAACAAGGTTTAGACAAGAGAGCCCAAGGAATCACTACTCCTATTTTAGAAATTGTTAATCTCAATTAACAAGGTTTTGGATTTATTGAAAATCATAAGGTAAATCATTTACATGTATAGTTTATCAAATCAAAATATCTAGGTACATAATGAATGTTATATAAAGAGAAAGAACTTAAGTTACAAAGTCAAAATCATCTTAAGATAACAAGCATTCTCAAAAAATATTTCTAGCAAAAGAGCCTCTAGAACACCATATGCCTAAAATAAGCACATTTTCAAAGGGAAAAATCACAATCAATATTCCAAAGCACAATTTATAAAGATCAACTCTACAATATGAGGCAATTCTATCTAGCATTCCAAGTTATTATGATTATTATGATTTTGATGATGAACAATACCCATATTCATATTGCAACATTATTTAACTATAACATAAAAATCACACTACATGAGAGATTACCATTCTTATTTTGACACTCACCACATTGATAGTGAGTATCCCATGAGACTCATCAATTAGTATGTTCCTCTCTTATTATACATACTTTTCTTATATCTTACTCCTTGTACATAGTTCCATTTTCATTTTGCTTTTACATAACTTATATATAAAAAATATGAAAATAATATAATATTCAAAAATACAAAAACATTCAAACATTTATTCAAAAAACATAAAATATATATTGTATACACTATTATATTTACATCTCTTATATTTTTTAGACACTACATATGTTATCTATCTTAGTATATTTAATTTTATCATATACATATATGCTTCACTTGTTCTTGTTGAGTGATTTCAAAATGATACAAGACTCAAGTCCACTACATTGATCTAGATTTTATATTATATACCCATTGGGGGTATTTACATAGATACACAGGTTCCTCATTTGGTGCATTCACCCATTCGAGGGCACCCTATACATAGTTTTGATTACCAAGTTACATATTTCTATACTCTACATCATAGATTTATCATTGTTATATCTTGATATTGATCATAATACACTTACTCAGATTTTTTGCCTATTATTACTACTTTAGACTCAATACATGTACATTTTTATCTTACACATATTTGTATTACATTTTATTGCACACTTTCATTTTTATATTTTTTAATTTAGAATTTATTGTATCTCTATGCTTCTTATATTCAAGGGCATTTGAATATGCTATTACTCTTTAGATTTACACCACTTATTTTCAAATTATGTATGCTTTGTAAATGCACTGATGTCCTTGTGTGTGATTTATTGATTGTGTATGTGGACATTTGAACATCTCCTTCCAAGTGGCTCAAAGCCAAATTGATTTTTTTTGTATATGTGGACATTTTAACATGTCCTTATATGTCTTTCTTTCTCAAATATAGTGACATGTGCCCATTAACCTTATATTTTGGTCTCTTGGCATAATTTGTGTGCTTCATGTTTATTGCACGTATGCTTTCTTGTATACATCATAGACATGACACTTGTCTCTTGTTTCAAACTCTAGTTTTAGATGACATGAGGGAATTCATGCATCTCCCTTTCTTATTTAGGTGCTATGATAGACATCATACCCATCCCCCTAGGTAGTTACTAAATTATTACTTAGATTTATTATTAAATAAATTGTTATATCTATCTTGATAGCCTTACTAATTCTAGGTAAAACATACATCGCACATTATTAACTTATGATTAGATTATCTTACATTCTAATGTTATGTATGAACATTATATTGGATTATTACACATATATTATACAGTCTCTGATGAACACACATATTTCATAAATTTTTATTTTAAGGAAATTTTATTTGTATATTTAATAACTCCCATAAAAAGAGGGGGAATTTATAGGGGGTTGACATAGATATAAAGCTCTCATAATGCACTAATAGTACATTTTCAGCACAAAGGCTCAAATTATAGAAATCAAACTTAGGTAAACACAATGGAAAATAGTGACACATAGATTAGTATAATTGTAAATAAATCAAGATAGTCAGGACATTAGCACCTAAATTGAGACACTAACATACATAACACTAATATCCAATATAAGGCACCACTATCTATTACCTTAGCTTTAGAAAATTATAGATTACATACAAAATTAAAATAGGTATAGTCTGTGTTTGCATAGGTTTAGTCATAGATTTACCAATTTTACTTAGTTTAGTTTAGATTCATACCAGTTTAGCTTAGACTCATACCAATTTAGCTTATATTCATACCATTTTTCTAAAATTGGGGGTATCATGTGAAACATTACCATTCTCATTTTTAGTTTAGATACTCATATATATATTACTACAACTCAGTCTAAAATCCATATGCTTAATGTACATGGAACATTGTTTCCATTTTCTCACTTACACACCAATTGACCAAGTGGAATAAAAAATTCTATGTCATTATCTATGATGTATACATCAAATGTGATATTCTAGGTTGTACACCAATTCGATGCCTTACTCCATCTATAGTGGTTATAATTCCTAAGTGGCTAAAAGTTACCTAATATACCTGAGTGGCTATAGAGCTAACATCTCTATTTATCTATATCTAGTTAGACATTTCCAATTACATCACATAGTTTTAGTTTAGATGAATCTACTACACATGACTAGTCAATGATGGACTCATGGTCTACTTGAGTTCTTGATCCATCTACATGAGAGGGTTAGACACACCATCGATCCAATCTAAGATATTCAAAAGTCATGATCCACAAAGCAAGGGTGGGAAATGATGGATTCAAAATTGGATTGATTTATTGAGTCACCCACACATGAGGATTGATAAATCCATCAACTTAGTCCAAGCTATTTACCGATTGATCACTATATACATGCACACACATAGGTTGTCACTATGTTTATGAATATGTTTATGTACGTAGTGAGTTATATTCATTTCTTTCCACTTCCTTCTCCCTTTACTCATTTTTACTCAATTTTGTATTTTATTTTGATATCTCTTAAGTAAGGATTGATCTATGCACATTTCACTTGTAGGACATGCAATAGACTATGCTCTACATAATCAAATCCATACTCACAAGATTCACCTCTTAGGCAAGTCTAGATATGCTTGTTTTTCCTTTATCCTAGTCATTTCACTTTGTTGCATTTCTATAATAAAGTGTAGGGGGGGAAGTAATCACCTAAAAATGGCACTTGAGTGCTAAGAGTGCTACTTGAAACCAAATATCCCTAGCTTATCCTTAGACATATCTTAAGGCCTAATTTCACACTTATCCAACCTTCTTGTGGGTCACATGCATCCCTAGTAATCCCTAAAATAGTATAATACCCTCATTTTTTCATATTGACCCTTTGTACCTTAGTTTATACCACATAGACACTAGTTCCATAATAAGGATAGTAGTGCCACATAACACTAGTGTCCTAATATTGGTGCTACTATCATTTCCTTTTTCCATAAATGGATATCTTTTCAAATATTATACCTCATAGGGTTGGCATAAACCTCTTTTAGCATGTGCATAATCATGAAAACAATACATATACATTAATTTCAACCATCTAACCACTAGAGGGAAATCAAATGCAAATTACATATGTAAACTCAAAACAAGTTGTAAAAATTAAGGTTATCAATCCTTTTAATGCCCTACTTCTACATACTACAATCTACAACATTCCTAAGCTTATATTAGTTATATTTATAATATCAAGCACATTTAAAGCACTCGATTAAACCATAATACTATTTTCACTTACACTTACACTAGCACTTAGATGGGGAGAATTACATTGATCTTGGTCCCTCTTCAAAGAATTGTTTTTAGGTAAATCTCATCATAATAGGGTGTTCAGGATATACAATGTACCCCACTAAAAAATTAAATTTTCTTATTGTATAAAATAGATGCCCTATCTACATGGAAAAATAGGGTTTTCTTATATAATCAATCAAAATAGGTCGTTTATAGGGTTCCAAAATTTGTGCACTTAGGAACATGCTTGATAAACCTAGATGAAAGTGCACCTAAAATCTTGAAATAGTTTTCAATATATGACACTACCACCAAAATAAGGACACTAGTGCCACATGGCGCTACTATCCGAATAGGGTATTATTTTCAAAGAGGGTTTTTGAAACCTGGATCTTGTTTTTCACACTTAGACCAGCCTCTGCCTTAGTTTTCAGCCTCTAGATCATCCATCTCAATCATTTTCAACTAAATTATCATTTACATTATTTATTTCAAATTTTAAAAGGGTAAAATTAGGTCAATTTTGTTAATATTTAGTGGCTATATTTATTGTATATTTCTACCTTTATTTACTATACTCATCTCATTAACACAATGCTAATATCTAGGAGGGGTTTTTACACCTAGATCTTGTTCACAACACTCAAATTGGCTCTACCTTAGTTTTAAGCATTTAGATCATCTGTTTTAGTCATTTTCTAGCTAAGTTCTCATTTAAATTATTTATTATTATTTTTAAAAAGGTCAAATTAGGTTGATTTTATTATAAATTATTGGATATATTTATTGTATATTTATACCCCGATTTACTATAATCAACACTTTAACAACATAGGATTTACATTCACTAAGTCTTAAAATTTTAAAATAATTTCCTATGTCAAATAATATTCATGACTATTTGTTTATAGATGTGGACTAGTTTATAAATATGTGTATATTTATTCCTTTTAAAAAGACCCTTAAATTTAGTGATACATCATGGTTGTTTATTTCTAATATTTGGATTCACTTTTGGATGCCTACACCTAAATAGGGAATCAATATTTTTTGGAATTTTTTTTTCTACATTATGTGAGAAAATGGATATAAAAATGAAGCAGTCTACTGATTTTCATCCATAAAATTATAGGAAGACTGAGGTAGTGGATATATAATTTGTGAAACTCTTATTAAGGTATAATAGGAATAATTATAATACTTGGGATGAAAATGTGGTGTATAATTAACATTCCTATAATAGGGTATTACATCGATCTACCAATAAATGTCCTTTTAAAACTTGTTAGTATTACTTGCCTCAATGGTCATCTAAAATTAATTTATGATTTCCATACATAGGAAATGGAAAAGTGGATCCTAAGCTCACAAGGCTAAAATGTTAATTGATAAGAATCAAAATATTCACCTCCAAGTGCAAGGGAGGATATAGGAGTAACATTCCAAGAATACAACATGTCATGATTAACATATTAATGAACACAAATTATTTATTGTAAAAAGGCATGAAAGAAAGAATCCCAATTAAATAATCTTAAACCTCTTATACATGGCCCATTTTTCATTTTAAATCAAGTGGGTAAGAATGCATTTAGATGTATTTGCCTCCTTATATGAAAACACATTAAATTCTCAATTTTGAGAGATCACATCTCTTTAATTCCTCAATGCTATATGATGAATAATTATACCTATTTATACCTTATATTTAAGACATTTATCTTAATGATCAGCTATAATTTGATAAGGATATCCTGCTATATAAAAATGAGATGAAAAAAATAATAGGAGTATAAGAGTAGTGGAATGTTTTATTAAATGGTAAAATACCCCAAAAAATACAAATGATATTCAAAATAGGAAGTAGGAAATAAATTTTATGATCTATAGATTCCATAAAGATTTTAAGGACCAAAAACCTTTAGGGAAGCATGGTTTGAATTTTAAATCTAGTATGTTAACTATGTTATCTAATCATTTACACAATTATCTAAGGTATAAATATGTTATTTGAATCACTTGTAACATTTAATACATATTTGTTTTCCACATAGTCACAAGTAATAGGTTTATTCTAAAGTATAGAGG